>MU034418.1:0-167277 GCA_012184565.1 Aspergillus floridensis
TTAGATAGTTATAGTATATATATATAGTATATATAACTAATAAAATAAATTAAATATTTTTTTATTAAAACTTTTAAAAATATAATATTCTTACAGTAGACTTTTATTAATATATTATATAATACTCTAATCTTCTAAAATCTTAATAGAGTATTACAGAAATTTTAATAATATTAATTAATAAACTAGACTGTATATACAGACTAATTAATATAAAGATTATAGATTATTAGCTATAGAAAACTAAGAATAATTAAATAATAGATAAAATAGATAATTAAAAAAAAGTATATCTTTTTTAATATAATTATAAATTTTTAGAATTACTTAGATATAATAAATAATATAGTCCGACTTCTTCTATCAGCTGTTAAATTTTATAATTATTTTATAAATCTTTAAAGAATATAATAATAACTAATAAATCTTTATCTAACTTTAATTTATTACTTTTAAAATAAAATATCTAATATTAATTATAGTATAGATTAAGACTTTTATATTTCTAGAATTTAGAATAACAGAAATAATTATTAAATTAATTCTTTAAAATCTTTTTTAATAAAAATTTCTTTAAATATAGTTTTTGAAATAATATATAATCGCGCTGGAAGATCGGTCTGTTAGTAGTTTAAGATAAACTTATTTTTTTTAACTATTTATTAGAATTAGATAAATATAGATATCTAGACTATAATAAAAAATAAGATTAAAAAGCTTATAAAACTTATAAATAGATTTAATTTTTAAAGATAGATTTTATAGAATAATAAAGAAATAGATAATATCTCAGAGATAAATAGATATAGAAGTTTAGAAATAGTAGATATAATAAATAAATATAAAAATTTAGAGATAGAAGATATATAGATATTATTTATAATATTTTAAAATTAAATTTAGAATAGTTTTTAATAAAATAGTAGTTTAATTTATAATAAAAATATTTCTTACAGTCTCAGTAATTAGTTTTTTAATAAAAGAATTAATAGTATATAGTAAATAGATCTATAAAATTATATTTAAAAATAATAAATCTTCTTATATAATTATTATTCTAAGATTTATACTAGTCTTTAGAATTTTAAAATATAGAATTAAAAAAAGATTTTTAGAAGTAGTTATAAACTTCAGTATTATATTATAGACAGTAGTTATCTAAAATTTAAAAAAAATAAACTAGATTATAGTAGTTTTTTTTAAAAAAAATATTAGTTAAGAATATATTTTTAAGATTTTAGTTTATATAGTTTTTAAATATAGAAAAAAAATATCTAAGTATATATATACTTCTTAGACTAGTTATTTAAATTTAATAAAAAATACTATATAATTATAGGATTCTTATCTCAGTCGGTATAATTTATTATATATAGTTTCAATATAATCAGAATTATTAAAAAAATATTTAAATAAATATAGAATATTAGTAAAATTATTTAGATTACATTTTCTATCTTTAATATAGAATTATATTTAGATATATAGTATTTTATTTAAACAGCTGGTTATATATAATTTTTAAATAGTAGCAGTAGTATATTAATTAGTATTTATATTTATTTTTTTCTTAATTTAAAAAAAATTATTAAAAATCAGAGCGGTCGTCTTTAAATTTATTAAAATTAAATAAATATTTAAAAAAAAATAGAAGTAGAAGATTTAGAATTAATTAATATAATTATTTTTACTAAAGCAGCTGCGGTATTCTTCATAATAAATATAAATTTTAAAATTTATACTAAAATACTTACTATAAAGATAATAATCTAAATAATTTTAATATATTTAATCTAAGCTTAGTCTTTTTTTTTAAAGATAATTTTTGATATAGTAGTAGTTTTGATAAACTATTAGATTATTTTAAATTTTTTTATTAGACTTAATTAAACTGAAAAATAAAAAATATATTTTTTATATTTAACTAATTCTAGATCTCTATAATATAGATATAGATCTGATTATAATAATTATACTATTTTTTAGAGTATTTTTTAATATACTAAACAAATTTTTCTAGATTATTTAGTATAATTAAGAACTATAGAATTACTAGTATCTTATCAACTATTATTTTAAAAAAAAAACTATATAGTATTAGATAGTAGACAGATATTTAATTCTTAGTTTAGCTAAATAATAAAAATAATAGCTCTAACTTAACAATTTTTTTATAACTAATTCTTTAGATTTTTTACTAGCTATTAGATTAGACTATTTTTAGATTTATAGACAAGATATAGTTTAAAAAACTATTAATAGAATTAGAAATAGACAGACAGTTAAAAAGATTACAGATTATATATAAAACAGTTAGAAAGAATAGACAGATTATTAAAATAAAATAGATCAAATAGATTAAACAGATTATTAGAGTAGAACAGATAAACGGAGTAAACAGAATAAACAGAGTATACTAGATCTGCACTGTGACAATATCTTCTATTAAAAAATATTTAATTAAAATAAAAAATATTTTCTAATCTAGACTAGTCCAGTAGTCTACTATAATTAATATCTATTTAATATCTAGAAATTTTAATAGCAGCTGTATATATATCTTTTTAGACAGTTCTATAAAATATTCTTTAATCTATATTTAATTAAAAAAATTTAATTTTTAATCAAAAAATAAAATAGTAAGATTAATTATCTATTTAAATTAAATATATTTAATAATTTAAAATAAAAGACGACAGGCGATTATAAAATATAGAATTTAATTTTAAAAATATTATTTATTATAGACTATAGAGGTCTAAAGAAAGATAATAATTAAAAAAGATTTATTTTAAAAAAATTAATAAATCTTTATAATAGTTTTTTTACTTAGTATTTGATTAATTATTTATTTAGATATAACTAATAATAATTTCTTTTTATAATTCTTATAGGAATAATAGTTTATAAAACTAGTTTCTAAATTTTGAATTTCTAAGTATTATAAGATATAAAAATATATATTATAATAGATATAAAAGATTTTATTAAAAAATAATATATTTTTTTAAAAACTATTTTATATTATTAATAACTTTTTTTAATTAAAGTAAAATAGCAGTTTTTAAGTTTATATACCGTCTTTAAAAAAGATTATCTTATATTATTAATTTTTAAAAATAAAAGTTCTTTTTAAAAAATTAGATATAAAATAATCTTCTGATTTTTCGCAACACGTGTAATCTTAAGATTTAGAAAAAAGAAGATCTGACTTAAAAAACTTATTTAAATTTAGATACTATTATAGTTTATAAAAATCTAAAAAATAGAAAAAAAGACTTATCAGTATTTTTTAAAAATAAATTAAATAACTATAATTAATTTATAATTCTGAAGCTATTCTATAAAAAGTAAATATAAAAGAATAGAAATAGAAAACTCTATAAAAATAGTTTATTTTATTTTAAAATATATTTTTATATAAATATAATTTATTATATTTTAATATACAGCTGAGATGTCTGCTGTATTTTATTTATTTTAATAAATCTAATAAATAAAAATTTATATTTAGAGTTTAGAATTATAGAATAGTTTCTTTTTTAAATCGAGCTGTTTACAATATAATAGATTAGAATAGAAAATAGATCTTTATAAAAAAAATCTAAAAAAAACTTTTATAGAATCTTTTACAAAAACTATAATATTATAATATAGATCTAGTCTATTCTGTCTACTCTATTTATTCTATTTATTTTATTTATCTATTTTATTCTAACTAACTGTTTGATCTGTTTAATCTGTTTCATCTATTTAATCTATTTAATCTATTTAATCTATTTAATCTATTTAATCCATTTAATCTATTTAATCTATTCAATCTATTTAATCTATTTAATCTATTTAATCTATTTAATCTATTTAATCTATTTAATCTATTTAATCTATTTAATCTATTTAATCTATTTAATCTATTTAATCTATTTTATTCTAATAATATGATTATTCTTTTCAATTATTCTCTATATAATCTATAATTTTTTTAATTATATATCTGTTTCTGATTCTGTTAGTAGCTTTTTAAACTATATTTTATTTATAAATCTAAAAATAGTCTAATCCAGTAGCTAGTAATAAATCTTAAGAATTAGTTATAGAGAATCATCCAGTCAGAGCTGTTATTTCTACCACCCAGCCAGACTAAGAACCAGACACCAGCCCGCTCCTTGACAAATGCAGACTGTTCTACTATCTTTATTCACACCGCCCTCTACACTGCCTTCTGTTCTAGACCTGGAACTGGCCCCGAGCGTAGCGAGGGTCACCAAGGCTCGTCTAGATATATTTTAACTATATTAAAACTAAAAAAATATAGCAGATAGATCTTAGTACTAAAAATAATTAAAATAGTTAACTATTTGGTTTTAAGTTATACTGCAGTTAGAATATGAAAATTCTCTAAATCTAATCATAATCTAACAGTCAGATATAAAAATTCTAATTAACCTGATCTAACCTGGCCGTTAGCCACTCTACCTCTAATATCCTATTTTCAGTATCCGAAAATATATGCTGACTTACTATATAGACTAAATAAATAGATATTTAATTTTAATAATAATATTAAATCTTTTATTCAGAGTACTTTAGCTAAGTATAAGAATATATTTAGTTCTACTTTACAGTATTGAAGTTCAATGCTCTGGGTCCTCTGGGTTAGGTTTTTGCGAGGCTTGGGCTTAACAGTAGTATTAACCGGTCTGCGGTCTTGCCTGAGGCTGCTCGCTCACCGCCCGCCTTGGTGGCCTTAGCTAGTTCTTCCAGATAGTCTGATGAAGTCGGAATCCAAGCATCTTTCACTTCTCGGAGGCGTCAACAAATATGGCTCCTCCAGTGTTCAGCTTATAAGTCTTGCTTATTGATGGCAAGTGTCTGCTTTTGTTTGTCAAATTGTCTTTTCTGCTTTGCCATATTTCCCAACTTTCAAGCTATGGCTGTACGGACAGGATGATCGTACTGTATATGTTTTGTGTGCTAAGCTGCTGTAAAGCTTGGTCGGATGTATGTAAGCCGATGCTAAGCATAAGAACTCTCCGGGTGGTGAACACAGGTCACGGCAGCTCTTTTTGAGGGTGGCGTGGAACGTTTGTCGTGCACGTGATACTAAGATTATTACTAAGCAGTTTTTATTCCACAAAACCCTATAGATTACTGTTTTTTATTATTAAAATTCAAATTTCTTTTTATATTCTTAAATACTCTTATATATACTACTTTTAAGTTACTTTTCTTCTAAGTACTTTCTAAGTACTTTTTAAATACTTAATATTAATATTATTTTGTAGATATTTTCTAAGTACTTTTTAAGTACTTAGAAAAAAAGTAACTTAAAAGTAGTATGTGTGAAAGTAAACCCAAAGATAATATAGAATATAATTTTAAAGTTATGTAAATAAAAGATCCGTTGGAAGTCATATGATTTATCTGCTTATTAAGCAGGTTTCGTTCCACGCGACGCTAAAAAACGACACAACCGATCTGCAACCTCCTCCGGGTGCCTTAGTTTGATTCTCTTTCCCAATCTCCTTGCTGTGTCCGGCACACCAGTCATTGCCGTTCTTGCCGGCCTTCCCCACCAATTTCGCCTCTTCCCTCATCCCCCTCGCTCGTACGCCCAGACAAGCGATGGGCCTTACGCACTGGATAGCATAGTGGTTGTTGCATGCTCAAGCAGGGGCTCCACCAAGCCCCATAAAAGGAGGCAGACTGCAATCTGGAGCGTCGCCAGCTTTGCATGCCAGACTTTCTGCTCTGTTTCCTCTGTCTCTTGTCCCATCAGGCATCTCAGCAACCCTGTGGCCACCTACCAGGTACTCCTTGTTCCTAATATTTGGAAATGCCCATCACAGATAAAGAAGAGGCCGCCCACGGGCTGGAAGTTGCGGCATCGGATCTGCTGCCCGAGGAGCGGAAAACCGAGTTTGCCAATCAGGCCCAATCGCAGCATTGTGAGCGTTGTACGTATACCCTTGGTCAGCACTATTACAACTGGCTATGCCATAAACTGACCAAGCCCAGATACCTATGTCAACAACGTGGTCACCTGGGACGGGCCCAACGACCCTGACAACCCGCGCAACTGGCCTCGCATCAAGAAGTTGATCTTCACTCTTGTTGCCTCTCTCATGATTTTCACTGTCTCATTTGCGTCCAGCGTGTTCGGATCCGCGAACAAGGTGGTAGGGGCCGAATTCGGGGCTTCGAGCGAGGTGATGGATCTTTCCGTGACCCTCTTTGTGGCGGGGTTTGCCACGGGGCCGTTATTCTGGGGCCCCTTCTCCGAGGTGTACGGTAACACGACGCCGTTGGCAGTAGCTGTCATCGGTGCAGCCATCTTCCAAGTCCCTCTCGGGCTGGCGCATAATGTGCAGACCGTCCTCGTGAGTCGCTTCCTGGCCGGGGCCATTGGCAGCGGTGTCCTGGCCGTGGGCTCGGGCATGTTCTCCAAGATCTTTGGTCCTGTTTCTCGTGCAGTGGCGGTGGGGTTCTCGTCAACACTGATGAATCTGGGTAGTGCGTTGGGGCCTATTGTGGGGTCATATACAGTGGTTTACGCGGGCTGGCGCTGGATTGCCTGGATCACCCTCATTCTATGCGTCGTGGTTGGTCTCCTGGCGGTGTGTACCATCCGTGAGTGCGCCGGAGAGGTGTTACTGGTACGCAAGGCCCGGCGCCTGCGCAAAGAGACGGGCAATGAGCAACTGCGAGCCCCACTAGAAGAGGGAGGGATTAACTTTTCTGACTTGGTCCACCATCATCTGTCTAAGCCCCTCCGGATGATTGTCCAGGAACCTATTCTCATCATTGTCACCGTGTATCTGACCGTGGTGTATGGCTCCTTCTACCTGGCATACGATATGTTCACCTACGCCTTCGAGCGCCGTGGCTGGTCCAGCACCACCGCCACGCTGCCTTTCATTGCCGTCTACTTGGGCCAAATTGTCGCCGTCCTCCTCTGGACGGTATACAACCGGGGCCCTTTCCGCCGCAAGCTTGAGAAGCAGGGCTATTGTACCCCTGAGGATCGCCTCCCCCCAATGCTCTGGGGTGCAGTCATCCTGCCGCCCTCACTCTTCTGGTTCGGTTGGGCAATGCTGACGCACTGGATTGCCCAGGTCATCGCTGCCTTTTGGGTAGGAATGGGCCTGCAGCTGATCTTCATCACTGGCATTGTCTACATCATCGATGTCTACAATACCTGCCCTAACTCCGCCATCTCTATCCATGTGGTCATCCGTAGCTTGGTCTCCTCCACTTTTTCTTTGTGGTGTACCCCCATGTATGACGGGCTCGGCGTCGAATGGACGGCTACTGTCCTAGGTGCCGTGGCTCTCCTGCTGCTGCCTTCCCCGTTCATATTCCGCCGATACGGCGTGGCAATTCGCAAGTCCAGCAGATTTTCCGATGCCCCCTACTAGATCCCCCTCTCCCAGTTTGCTGCAGGGAGTCTCGTTAAGATGGCTATTTACACTCGGCATGGCAATTGGTCTCCTTAGGAGGCCTGTTCCCTCGAGCTCGTAAGGGAAAAACTAGATCTTTACCTGGCCTTTATGCAAGATTATAATCACAAAACTTCAAATAAAATCGCATCCTTTCTTCACACACGTTAGATTTTTTGTATTCGCAGTCCGGCCGCTCAGGCAATAGATGGGCACTCATCGGCGGAGCCAACCTTTAACGTTCTGATGCGGAGGGTGGCCCTTGGACATTGTCCGATGGCCGGAGTACCCTACCAAATACTACCTAATGCCACGCATCTCCCTATGTTACGACGAACCCACCCCAGTGTTTGCCTTGGAACTTCGGAGCTATCCGATCTTACAGCAACTGAGTCGGATCCACCCAAATAACTTCCGCGGAGTGAACTCGCCAGCGGAGAGTCAGCTCTATTCGTCACAGGACTCCACTAAATTTGGCAGTTCGAAATCTTCCCACTGGTTACTCCCCCATACGATGCACCGATTGCCTCCCGCTGATTGTCTGACCACTTCGCTGGGGACTGGGTTGGAAGGCCAGCCGTGGTAGCGAGGTCAATTGTGAAAATAGGCAACCACAGATGTGTTGAGACCCAATCCCCGGTGTGGGAAAGGATGTAGACAAAGCGATTTAAGCATTTTTACGCACCGGTGCCAAGCTCTTAACCTACTACTGAAATTTACGAGTCGACATGCAGGGTGCGCAATTAGGGAGGATGATTGGGCAGTGTGGTAAACCGGTACAGCAATTGAGTTTCTCGGACAGGAAAGAGAAGATTTACACGGACATTTATGGACAGCCGTTGTAGCTTTTGTCTCCGTACCGAGAAGAGAGGAACACCACCAGTCCGAGATCAGAGAGTTTCTTACACGCTGGGGAGTTTGGACATACATCTTGGGGCATCTTGACGACCCTCTGTCTCCTTGCCGACTCTCCCAGCTCTGCGGCACCGTCGGACCGACGGGACCCCACTTTACATTGACAAAACCAACCCTATCATTCGTTTGGGGACAAGAAGCGTCAGCTCGAAATCAATTATGAGTAGGACAAAGGGGCATTGTTGATGTGACGTAATCGGACACCGAGCCGGCGCGACACCGAGCCGGCGGCGGTCTGCCGCCGCCTCGCTGACTGCCTTGCTGGCCGCTTTCTGAGGCTATTAAACCACCAATAAAAGACTATATATATTAATTTTTATTATTTTTATAAGAGTATTTTAAGCAATTATATATTTTATTTTTATATATACTGCAGTAGGCTGGCCGGCGTGCCTTAGCCGGTCTGAATACTACATTCTGAATTACTTCAACTTCTTATATCTAAGCTATATTAAAACTTTTTTAGTCTGTTAAAGTATCTTTATATTATATATATTAATATAAGATCTTTTTCTTCTTTTCTTTACTTATTTAGATAGACTGGAACTATTTAACTTATTATTAAAATAGAACTATAGTCTGTATAGACTGTTCTGCAGTTTTAATTACTTTTTTAATAACTTTATATAAAACTATTAATACTAGATCTTAATCTGTGAGTTTTTAAAGTTCTTGTTTTTATTTTCTGAATCTATATAAATTTATAGATATTTGTCTAAGATAGAAAAACTAAGTAGAATATAAGAATATCGGTAGACTTAGTATTTTTAATTAAATCTATAATATTAAAAAATCTTTTAAAGATTTAAAAAAACAAAGCTGGTAGTACAGAATCCACTAAGTATATTAATATTAAAGAAAGTCTTGTTATATATATTATAATATAGCTGTAATAAATCAAGTTTAATAATTAATTTTTTTATAATACATAATCTTGGATATATACTAACTATATAACTTTTTTAATAATCTAAAGTATATAATATTAAACAACTGTAGTTTATATAACAAATAGACTAATATATATATAAAAATAATTTTCTATATTATATAGAATTAATTAAACTACTAAGTTATATAACTGCTATAGCTGTTAAAAATTAATATATAATACTTGCTAATAGTTTTTAAAACTATATATCTATTAAATATATTCTAAAACTAGTTAAAACAAAGTTTATTAATAGTCCAGCTATTTTTACTAATACTTAGATAATATAATTTTAGACAGACTTTATACTATATTAATTAATAATTATATACTGTAAAGATAATCTGTAATAGTAGTATTATTTTTAAAACTAAGATTATAATAATTAAAATTATTTATTTATAGTTTTTTAATTATATATATTTAGTATACGATTTTCGTATCTCTAAACTATAGATTATACAAATAGTCAAAATAATTTCTATCTAAAATCTAATTTTATCTATATTCTATACATTTTTATTAAGAATATTATATTTTTGGACTGTATTACAAATAAGATTAAATTATCTTTAAATAAGATAAGAATTCTTGTATTTAGTATATTAATAATTATACTTCAATATAAACTTAGATATTCATTCTAGATAATGTTTAATAAAATAAGTAATCTAATATTCTAATATAGTACTCTGTTAATTTAGCTTTAAGTTACTATAACAGCTAGACAGAAAATTAAGTATTACAGATTTTAAAAAATAGTTTTTTGTAAACTATATTAAGAAGCTACTACTTTAATATGTTTTTTTTAATTATAGATAGCTTTCTACAATTATTATTTTTCTCAGTACATAGTTTAATACTATTTAAATAATTTTTAAAAATATTTATTTTAATATTAAATACAGCAGTACAGGCGGTTTTTATAGCAAACTTTCTACTTAGAAAGATTTTTATAGTAAGATTTAAACGTTTATCTGTATCAGCTATATTGATATATAAAGAGAAATACTAAAAGAATCACGAGATATTTTAATATAGAGCGGTTCGGGCAAGTTCTTCGACTTCAAGTTACTGGGGGTACAAGACGCAGCGCGGCGGCCGCCGGCTCGGCATCGCACCGGCTCGGTGTCCGATTACGTTAAGCCCGTTGGCTTCGATATGCTCGGTATCTAACTCGGCTAGAGCTAATGCCCGAAGCGGAAACCTAAGCTTTACAGAGCGATGTAGACTCGCCGCAACAGGTTGGGGAATGTGATGACCAATTATATATCATGTGTTGGACGGCAGGCGGCGAATTTGGACTAGATCACAAAAGACACTTGTCGAACTATCCGATTATCAGGAGCGACGCACAAGACCTTCCAACTGCCATGGTGATGGAACAGGCATTGATCCGGGCCGGAATTGTGATCAATCGAAGCTCGCCTCACCATGCCATCGGTCATTGGGAATTAGGACAAGATCGGGTTTCACCATGAAACAGAAAATTGAGAAGGCTTTGTTGTCTAGGCCAGGCATGATCCGGCTGGCAGGAAGTTTCGCGGCGCTACCCAAAAGAAAACATCTCGCTTATCCCGGTCTCTCCGGAGAAGCCAAATTATAGAACGAATCATCCGATGTATCGTTGTCTGATCCGGTATTACCAACCATTCCTACCGGGTAACTGCCGCCCTCCACACCTAACCTCTCCATACCGTGGGGAACCTACAATGCCAACGCTCCCCGGATGGTGCAAGTAATTTTTGGCGGTTGTAACAAGCTAAAGCAGACTGGCTTCAGGCTTTCAGTTTCTAGGTTAGGCATTTGCCAGTAGACTAGTGGACCTACTCGGATGCTGCCGATAAACTTTGGGAAATGTGGTGCGCATTGTCATCCGTGGAGCAAAAGTCTGAGTCTTCACCCAAAGTATGAGCAGCATTTCTCAGGGCATGGTCTGGTTCACCAGTGCTACTAGGCAGTACACGGAAAAAGAAAGCGGTGGCTTTAAAAGTCTGTTCCTTGAATGTTATGACCGGATTGAGGTCATAACCGGCATACTGGATACTGAGAAGTAGACTCGATGCTTTTATCAAACATCACTTGCCTCAGTCTACAGTGTAGCCATGCACAAGAAAAACGTATCAACATTAGGCCCGCAAGTCAAATACAGGAAACCTCTCAGCCCTCAACCAGCCAGCCACCCACCCAATCCATCTATTCGGGGAATCGGAACAAGAACGGAAGAAAACAACATCACAGACGAAGTGGCTAGGTAGAATGTCGAGCCGGTGCAGAATGATAGGACGCCTCTATGTTTCATGATTTTCATGTCGAACAACAGTCTATCGGTCATCCTGTCACCCCGTCGTTCTGCAGCTTCATCGGATGTATCCGATGGCTATGATTCTCATTTCCTCGCGCGCTCGAAAGTGGGTCAAATCGGCACGCCCGCGCCCAACGCGGAAACCATCGTTCACATTAATCTCACATTTTACCCTGGCACAGCTTAAGCATGGGCGTTCAGAAAATCGACAGCTTGTGGCTGTCCTTGATGTGATGTTGGCTTCTCCCCTTTCATTTTGTTAGGAATACTATGTAGAATCGGAGAAAGACCTTCGGCATACCCGAAGCGTTTTGACCGGATGTGCCGGTGATCAGAGAGGAGGGAGATACCTGCAGGGTGTCTATAAGTCCCTCCTGCTCATTGCATTGGGCCAGGTGCATACATGTATATTTCAAGCAGAAATGGTCGCATCGGAGAAGGGAGAAATCAAGGCTGGTGCCCTACTGCGTAAGCTTTCCCTCGGCGCCGAAGCATCAGTCACGTTGTAAGCTAACCGAGGATTTGCAACAGTGGGTGCTGGTCTGAACTTCTTTGAGTAAGTTCCATTCACGCCCACTTTGCCCAGAGACATGAGGCTAATAAGCCAGAGTGACCACCTTGGGACAGGTACATTTTCTTTCTCCTTCATGGCGTGAGGGACAATGCCACGAGAGATAGAGACTGACTCTCCCGGAGCCACTCGAGGTCATCAAGACGACCATGGCTGCCAACAGAAATGACTCCTTCGCGGGAGCTTTGCAGAGGATCTGGGCGCGCGGCGGCTTCTTTGGGTGTAACATTCCGTTAGCTCCCCGATTGATCTAGGTATCATCGCTAACGATGACCCTCAGTCTACCAGGGGTTGATCCCGTGGGCATGGATCGAGGCATCGTCCAAAGGCGCCGTCCTTCTCTTCGTCGCGAGCGAAACCGACCGGGCTGTGCGGTCTGTGGGCTTTGGGAACTTCAGCGCCGGCATCACCAGCGGGATGGTGGGTGGCCTAGTCCAAGCATACGCCACGGTCGGATTCTGCACCTGCATGAAGACGGCTGAAATTACCAAGCTCAAGATCGCCGAGGAAGGGGGCAAACCAACATCGACCTGGTCGACCTTTAAGGATGCTTACCGGCGGGGAGGCATCAGGGGTATCAACAAGGGAGTTAACGCGGTGGCGGTGCGACAGGTCACAAATTGGGGCTCCCGCTTTGGTCTGTCCCGCATGGCAGAGAATGGCATTCGCTCCGTGACAGGCAAGGACGAGATGGAGAAACTGAACGCCGGGGAGAAAGTCCTGGCTTCGGGCTTGGGAGGTGGATTGTCGGCGTGGAATCAACCAATTGAGGTGGTGCGGGTAGAGATGCAGAGCCTTAAGGCCGATCCCCATCGGCCCGCCAACCTCAATATGTGGAGCACGGCTCAGTATGTCTACCAGCAGAACGGAATTAAGGGGTTATATCGAGGCGTAATCCCTCGCATTGGGCTTGGGGTTTGGCAGACGGTCTGTATGGTAGCATTCGGTGACATGTACGTGGGATCTCCGATTACTTTGCGTGAAGGCATTAGTACTAATTTAGTAGGGCGAAAGAAGCGGTGGGAAAGATCCTCGGGGAGGGTGTCTGAGAGGGTGGCGGAAGTTTTTGTGTGGGGCCGGCAACAATGAGGGAGACTGACGGAGTAGGCTGGCGACTGACCCTCTGTATAATCCTAAGGGCTTGCCACGTTGACCTTGAGGTAGAGGAAGGTGGACCGTCGTCATATTGTAGTCGACTACAAGCAAAGCCCTAACTCTAGTACACAATGTATCTTTTGTATGTAACTTTGTCTTCTCGTAAGAGCTTCGCACACAGACCAACAAGAACTAAACCATTCTCCTTTCTGTCTGCTGGGATCATTCAGAGTCCCTTGTCCAAGCATAGGTATTTTTGATCATGCATAACTCATCTGGCTACTAGGGCCGTTGGCTTGTCTACCTCAACCAGCGCTACGCTTGGGATAAGAAGAATACACGTGGCTGATAATAACTGACAGGTCTCGACTACCTGGTCTTGACAATAGTACTATTGGTGTTTTCCTCACTTGGCTGGAGTCGAGCAAGGCAAAGTAGTACAGATTGCCACAACCAGCAGTACGCAACAGAGACGTCAAAATCATGGGAATTCCGGGTTCCTACGGCTGGTGTGCAATAAATTCTCCAGCACCAATAAAAGACTAGCATTTGGCACTACCTCCGCGTCACTTGAAGAACACTTCTGAATGAACTTCACCCAGTCACTATTTTTGTAAATATCTCCTAAGTGCCCAAACTGTTCTCAAGATCCTCCGTCAACAATGAAGACAGATTCCCCTGCTTGCGGCTGTCGCAGCCGTTGCGAACACTGCCGCGGTCAATATTGAGGCTGGCGTTCAATCCTCTTTTGCTGGAGTAGAGAAGCGATGTGTTGGCGGTAAGACCCTTGCCTAGCACAGTAACATTCTGGTTTGCAGATCACCAGAGGAAAGCTAATAAAGATGATTTGACTTTCCAGGGCTCCAAACCTGTTCCTCTAATGCCGATTGTTGCAGTGGAGCTTGCTCGTCCCGGCTCACTAACCACTGCTTGAGTGCCTAGAGAGCAATTCGGGCCATCGGTACCATCTAACCTCGCCGGTAAGCTGAGACTTGCTTCCGGACAACACGGCACTTTTGGCTGACGGAGAGCCCCTTGTCCTACATAAACCAGGCACCTTTCTGCATTTGACGTGTCGTGTGTCAAAAGAGAACTTCAAAAGAGCACGTGTTTCGTTCGATTCAGCATTGGTCGCTCTCGCAGTCTTCCGGGCAGGATTTCTCTTAGTTCCAACTAGTGTGAAGATGTATTGATTAGCAATCTCTCCTCTTCTGATTACAGTTCGACAAATATCAGAATTATCCTCAACTATGACAAAGTAGCGAACCACGAGCCCCTGTCTTGTACATTTAACAGGATCTGTCTTCTTCTTGGAGCAAGTACATTAAATAATGCTCTCTGAAAAACCAGTGCAACTCTTCGACGGCAATAAGAGTCAGCGGAGACGACATATTCTCCAAGTACTTTTTATACTTCTCTTGGCCTTCTTACGGGCTTTAGCGATATCCCGATATTATCATTTTCGTATACTGCTACACTCTGAGGACCAGACTAAGTGAAAGTGACTTTCATGCACAACAGGTCGAACCCCAGCGAGTTCAGAATATGACATACAAGATGCACGCATACACAAGCAATTACAGCGGGATTCTTTGACCCTCTCTTTATCAAAAAGTGGGCGATTGAGGCGGAGATCGATCGCAACTCAACTGTGATAGTGCGCGCTGCCATATGAAAAGATTGAGAAATTTCTGAAGATCCGACTTCCAAAGAATTGGGCTTAGTAAGCATAAAGGGTGATCGCCTTTAGGTTTGTGTGTGGCTACAGGTCGCGTGACCCTTCGGGAAGGGTCGCGTAACCCTTACCTACTCTATATAATCAAAACCCACCTTAGTTATTAAAAATAAGTTATATAATCTTTTTATTTTCTGTATCTTTCTGCTGAATTTTAAGTTTTCTTTTATTTTATACTTATAATTCTAAATATTCTATTAAGTACTTACTAAGTACTTACTAAGTATTTAATTTAAAATAGATTTTGATAAGCTTTTATTTATAAATCCTGATAAAGAATTTAATATTTAAAAACTAAAAGTATTTAACTATTTATTAACTATTTATTAACTATTTAAAATATAAAAACTAATAATATTTATATAGAATAATATAGTTTTAATATTTTTAATCTAAGCTAAATTTTTATTATTTATATTTTTTTATTTTAAATATATTAATAATCTATCTAAATAACCAATAAACTATATTAATAGATATACTTATATTATTTTAGCTTTTTAATAGATATAGAATAAGATAAAACAGATAATTTAAAAAATAATATTTAATTATTTAATAAATATTTTATAAGTAGTTGATAAGTACTTAAGATTTAATATAACTAATAATCAGTTAAAAATTAAAAATATTTTATTCTTTATCTATTTTTTAACTGTTTAGTTAAATAATAAATTTAAAAATACTCTAGAATTTTTATTTATCAATTTTTAAATTTATAACTTACTAGCTATTATTATACTTCTATTAATAATAAAATTTAAAAAAAGATTTATACTATCTGCTAAAATATTAAAATATTAAAAATAGTACTAATAAAAAGAAATATTTATAGATAAATATTTATTAAATATTTAGAAAATACTTAACAGCTAATTATTTTAAATTTTAGTTTTTATTATTTATAAATTAGATATTTTAAAAAAATTTAGCTTATATAAATTAGCTATTAATATATAAACCAGTTTTTAAAAGATATCTACAGCTAGTAAGTTTTAAATCTGATTAACTATTTAATAAATAATTAATAAATAGTTAATAAATATTTTTATTTTTAAGAATCTATAAAATAAAGCAACTTTATATATTAAATATATTAATAATAATTATAATTTTTTAAAAAAATATTATTAAGATAGTATTTAAAAAATTACTACTTTAAATCTTATATTTTTGAAAAATCTATTTAATAATACTATTATTTTTTCGGAGAAAAAGTATATAAGTTTAGAACTACTAACTATCAGATATAAATAATATAATAAATGTTTTACTATTATTTATTAACTAGTTAATAAATATTTACTAATTAGTTACAGATAAAGATTATCTATAAAAATATAGAATATAATATTATTTTTAATATACTTATTTTTATAAATATTAGATAATATTTTTATTATTTATTTATATTATATAGTATTTATAATTATTTATTTCTACTACTAAACAAACTACCAAAGCAGATTCTTTAAAAATTAAAATAAATTATTAATTATATTAATAATTCTATAATAATAATAGATAAGTATTTAAAAAGTACTTCTTAAATACTTATAAAATATTTATTAAGTATTTTAAAATCTAGTTTTTATAAAATCTAAAGTTTAAAAAATTCTATAAAGAATATTAAATTTTTATTCGTACTAAAATATATACTAATCTCTATAATAAAAATTATATATTAATAGTTTTTTATAAACAGTATCTATTTTATATCTAAAAGAATAAAAGATTAATAGAATTATCTACTTATAAAATATAGATTTTTTTATAAAAACAAGTAAAATATTTATTAACTATTTTATAATTATTTTATAAATATTTATAAAGTACTTAGAGCTATATTTAAGAATATTATTATAATATTTAGAATACTATAGTTTTCTATAAATTTAAAGAATTAATTTAACTACTATTAATACTTCTATTATTTAAAATTAATATATCTTTTAAAAAACTATAATTAAAAATAGTTAATAAGATTTTTTTTGCAACTTTTTTATCAGAATAATATAAAAATAAATTTATAAATTTTAACTAATTTATAAGTATTTACTAACTATTTATTAAATAATTATATTTTTTTATATTTTAATTTTTTAGAATATAACTGATAGCTATTTTCTACTTTTTTAAAAAATATTTAGATTAATCAAAAAGATTATTGGAAAGCTATTTCAGTTCTATTTTTTATATAATACTAGTATTAAAAAGATTATTTTAGATATAAATTCTAAATAATATATAAATATATTAACTATTTATTAACTATTTACAAAGTATTTATTCACTATTTAGATCTTAGTTAATATCTTTAGAAAATTAATTCTAAATATTATAATATAGAATAACAGCTATTATATCTAATTATTTTTTACTAAATCTATTTTTATCGAATAATTTTAAAAGTTCTTAAAATAAGATTTTAGAATAAAAAAGTTTAGAGCTGTATAATAAGTCTTTTTTTATATAAAAATAAAAAAAACTATAATAAATATATTAATCTATTTAAAAATAAGTACTTTATAACTATTTATAAATTATTTATTAATTATTTATATAAAAAATAAAAGTAAAGCTGTTTAGAATTAGACTAGATATAAAAAAAATCTAATTATTAAAATAGAATTAGTTTAGACTTATTCTAATATTAAGCTATATATTTAAACTTAATTATAAAAATATACTAATATAGTTAAATAGTTATATAAAAAATTCTACTTCTTAAAAAGATTTTTAAATATAGTTAAAACAGTAAAAAAATAAATACTTTATAATTAGTTATAAAATATTTAATAATTATTTATTAATTATTTACTAGTTCTGCTAAGCTTAATAAAAAGAATATTATATAATAATAAGAATTTTATAATTTAAATATTTATTATTTATATTATACTATTAATATAGAAGTTTTTTACTATTATTATATATAATAAAATATATTTAAATATTTACTAAATAATAATTAACTAATTAATTAATTAAATTTAAAAATTAAAATTAAAAGTATTAATATTTTATTAGTTTTAATATAAAAAAAGACTAGTTTAGAATCTTTTTTATTAGATCTATATTATAAATATCTTTATAATCTAAAAAAACTAGATCAATAGTTATTAAATACTTAGTAAGTAATTAATAATTATTTATTATATTTTAGAACTATTATATTTATAGATCTACAGTATACTACTTTAAATAATATTTTAAATTTAAAATAAAAATACTAGAAGCTTAAATTAAAAAAATTAAAAGTAGAAATTAAAAAATAAAAAAAGAATATTTGAAAACAGAAGTTTAAAAATAAGATATAGAAACTAGATTTAATTCAGTAATATAGAAAGCTTCAGAATAAAGATTCAATTATAATTTTAAATACTTATAAACTACTTTATAATTAATTATAAAAATAATATATTCTTTTAAAAAAATATAAATTAAATTATATATTTTAAATATAGTTTTATTTATTTTTTTAAGTATTTATAAACTATTTTATAACTAGTTATAAAAATAATATTCTTATTTTTAAAAAAGATATAGATTAAAAAAAATATATATTCTAAAATATAAAAAAATAAATATATTTATTTTATAATATTTATTAATATTATTTTTTAAAGTACTTATTAATTACTTGTAAAATAGTTATCTTAAAATAATAAAAATTCTAGTAGTTTATAAAAGTTAAAATCTATTTTTTTTAAATATTTATAAAATAGTTATAAACTATTTATAAATTAGTTAGTTTTTTTGAAATCTTTTTCTTTATTCTTTTTAAAGTTTTTCTTCTTATTCTCAGAATTTTTCTTTTTATTTTTAGAAATATTAGAAAGTTTGCTATCTTTATTCTTACTTTTTATATTATTTTTTTTTTAAAAACTTAAGTTTTAGTTTTTAAATTATAGAACTAGACACCGAAGCAAGATTTTTATAATTAAAATAAGAAAAAAATCTATAGATCTATATATCTTTATAATAATTTTTAACTAATTTATAAATATTATAAAATAAAATATATTCTATATCTTTAATTTTAGTATATATATAAATAATATAGTATATCTAAATATTTAATTAATATTTGCTAAATAGTTACTAAATAGTTAGAAACTACTTATCTTTTTATTCTGATAGAGCGGAAGAGAAAAAAAATAAATAAATCAAATTTTATTAAAATTAATAACTAAATACTGTCTAGAGCATTAGTATAAATAAATATTAATATCTTATTTTTTTTATAATAAAGTTATTATAAAGCTGTTTATATTATTCTAATAAATAGTTAATAAATAATTAATAAATAGTTAATAAGTAGTTAACTTACTAATAGTATTATCTATCTATTTTTATAAAATCTAATCTTTTTTATTTCTATTCTTTATAATAAAGTTTTTATAAGTTTAGAGATATAAATATAGATTATTAATATTTGAATATTATTTTTTTTTCAATAGTTAATAAATAGTTAATAAATAATTAAAAATTTAATCTATTATTTTTTCAAAGTAGGACTCTATCCTGCAAAATATCTTTCTATAATAAATAATATATTTAAGATTTAAATTTTAAATAGTTATTAAGTAGTTAGCAACTACTTTCTAAATATTAAAATAAAAATTAAATAAGATAATATTTATTTGATTAAAAAAAGAAAAAAAAAGCTGTCTGAAGATAGTAGTATATAAATACTACTTATAAAAATTCTATTTTATTAAAAAGTTAGTTTTAAATTACTTTTTTATTATTTAAATAGTTGGAAACTATTTAGAAAGTACTTATACTAATATTTTCATATAGTTCTGCTATATTATAGGTAGTGGTGGTTGGTAATAGTAGTTAATAATAGTAGTTAATAGTATATATATAAAAAAAAAAGATAATGCGATTTGAAAATTATTATTATAGATAGTGCGACAGTTATATGACTTCTAAGTACTTACTAAGCCATTTCGGGTCGCGGCAGCAAAATAACGACCATCCCTCATCTGCAACCACTGTTTGTGTCCCGGACCTTTCTGTTCTCCCTAAGATGGCTTTTATTACCCAGGCCAAAATCACCACTCCCGCTGAGAAGCCTATACTGCAGTACATGGCGGTGGCGAGCCGGGGAGCATCACTATCCGGCCACATTTACGGTGTATATATACTGGCTAGACTGCCTAAGGTGTTGGTCATTGCAATAGCCACTGTCTTTTTCTTATTAATTTGGCCGATTGTTGCTGCCACCCAAGCGATGTTGATATTATTGATACCATATGTGGCAGCGACGGAAAGGATTACTGCGAAGTTCCGGGCGCTAAGATTAAGGATACCACTCGCCACCGCAAACCCTAAAATAGCAAGTCTCTTGGAGATAGTGATGTCCCGGGTTCGCTCATTGAAAAGGCTCGAGGTCCAAGAGAGAGCAACAGATGTGAAGGTGGCCATAAGATAGGGCGGATATGTAAGTACCAAGGAGATGGTATTGTTGAACCCGGGAGTGTTCACCAACGTGGGCATAAAGTTCTTGAGCCCCTTGGCTGAGAGATACAGGTTGCATTTGAGAGCAAAGATCTAGGTTCGATAGTTAGTGGATGCTTCGCGCAGTCCCATCCAAGTGCTGGTTTCTTCTCTTTTCTGTATGGTATCGTTGGCGATGCGGCGATGCGCCAATTGCCGCTCCTCTAGCTTCAGCCATGGCGTTTGGAGTGGGGAGTTGGGGAAAATATCCCAGGCTAAAATGGCCACTCCTATGGTCACCACACCTTAGATCAGCATGAGCCACTGCTATCCGGCGAGGCCATGCTTTGTGTCTAGGCCGCTTAACACTCCAGCTGATATCAGGCCGGAGAAGGCACTCGCCAACATGTTTCCGGCGTAGAGCACTACCATCCGCGTCGTTGGCTCTTTTCGGGTGTGGAAGGGGGAAATCACAGAATAAAACAGGGCCTCAACTATCCCGAGAATCAGGCGACAGACCAGCATCTCATGGTAGTTCTTCACCAGGCAGTTTAGCAGGGACACAATGGCCCACGCCATCATAAAGTCGGACATGTATCTCGCGGGCTTTACACGGTTGAGGAGTATGTTTGAAGGGACCTGACCCAAGAGGTACCTACGCGTTAATTAGCTTAAGAATCGCGGAGAATGCTACAGCAGTAGATTCCCGATCAAAAGAATACTAACGCAAGTATTATATTGCATCTTATATAACTCGAGGTGTTGGGAAAGACTGTTGAGCTTTCTATTCACCATAGTGTTGCGATCGAGAAAGTTGAGAAAGTATATGACCCACAGGATTGGCTTCTTCTTATCAGTATAGGACTACCATTCTCGAGAGCTTCGAGGAGGTAGATAAGACTTATTATTATATAAATATCAATCTTTCGCATGAGGCTGATCTTCTTCGGGTCCACCTTCGCAGTGGATCCAAACTGATTATACTGTGGAGTCAACTGATTGCCTTTCTCTGCCTTCTCCACATGCTTCATAAAGCCATTGCTCTTCTTCACAGCAGTATCTATGACGGCCGTATAGATGGGATTCAACGATATAAGTTTATATTTAGATTGCTCAGGGTGTTTTAAAAACAGGTCCATGGCTTAGCCTTGGGGCCTGATTTATATGAACAGCCGGATAACCACCAAGTGAGGAGGCAGACATCTGGCGTGCAGTTTATAGGGAATCTGATGCCAAGCAATTCGCCCTTCAAATTCCCACGAGATCCCACTCCCCGTTAAGACCGGAAGGAAAGGTCCAAGTGAATCCTTGTATTATATGAACACAGACTGCTCGTTTTACTTACCCGTTGGCTGAAGCCGAAGGAAACCGCTATGATTACTGTCCTCAGGAGAGTTTCGCCGCTAGTAATCCCATTTTATTGCGAAGATGCAACGTGCGATGAATAGATGTTATGCGTTCCCAATGACCTGTAATCTTTGTAGGCAAAAGCGCATACTCTTGCAGAAACGGCCCATCAGCTAAAGCTTCAGCTGGATTTGAGATGAGTTTGAGATCCCATATAGCAGAAGCCCCTAAGATTGACAGTCTATCTATCTCCATATGCTATTGCTACTGGGTTTTCCTTTCTCCGGTTATGTTAGGTCCCGCATGATATTGAGACTCGACTGTCTTCTTTATGTTTAATATTTGCTTTGTTGCAAATACTCTATCATCTAGCTTTATTGCTTTTATCGCATGATCGAAGAAAAGCTCTCGACAGATCCTCGGTCCAATGTTTCTGGATAACGTGCCAAGGGATCAATTCATGAAAGTAAGGCTCAAGAACAACTATACACCACACGTCAAGAAAGGGGCTTACATATCCGAGAGATGACGGACCTTTTCCGTCTTCCGCCCTACTTATCGGGCCATTCAGAAACATGCGGTTGACTTAATCTGTCTGGCATATCAATGGTCCGGAGATGACTACCGTCGGGTAAGCAGGGGCAAGAGTAATACTGGTTTTTCGACAGGTTTCCGTTTCTGTTGACTTAACTCCTGCGGTGACTTTTGACAGTACTGTAGGAACATTCTAGTTATGCTTCTGACTCAGCCGTCTTGAATACTTCACCGGGCGAGGAGAAGCTTAAGGGCTTGCTTTAAAGACCTCTTTCTGAGCCTTTCTGTATATTAGTATCACCTACACAATCGACTGGACGGTGTTAAACAAGTATGGGGGCTCGGCCACAAAGGTGGAAATGTCCGGAGTACAATTGGCAAGGACGGTCACTTCGGTTAGTTATCGGCATACAAACAACGAAGCTCCTCTGTGGAGATGACTGCCTCAGTATTGACCAAGGCGGGATAGGCTGCAGCGCTTGGGTTTGTGCCAGTGGCCATCAAGTTCGGGTTGTTCGACCTACTGGTCGAGATTGGGAAACCTGCCCGCGGGAAAGAAGTCCTCATAGCGTACGAACAATCTGCGGGCAGTGACAAGAAAAGCATGGCGTGTACGTGACTTGAGGTCCCCCCTATAACATGTTCGAATGCTGATCTGATCTTCCGTTTCAAGTCTCCGATTGATCGGTAAGCTTGAGCTGGAAGGGCACCTCGACCCAGTTCTCCAGGAAGCCAAGTCTCGCCGCGTCATCGCGATGGTGGACATCGGTGGCGGCCGCGGGGAAATGATGCTAGAGTTCAAACAGGCCTTTCCCGACTTGCGCGACAAGGATCTGGTGGTCCAGGAGTTCAACCATGAAATCCACGAAATCCCTGGTCTTACGCTCTCCACATGGAACTACAAGGACAATGACAGCAAACAGCCGATTCAGGGGGCAGGAGTCTATCACCTGGCACATATTTTGCACAATCTACCTGACCTGGATGCGGCACGCCTACTGCAAAGGCTCTCGCAGGCTATGCACCCACAATCGCGCCTACTAATTCATGAGTTCACTAAAAATGCCAGCAACGCGAAAATGCATGCCAGTATTGTTGCGTTGTTTGGGGGGCGAGAGAGAAGTGCAAGCGAGTGGCGCCAGCTGGCGGCGTTGGCAGGTCTCAGGGTCACCTTTGAGGCCTACCCTGAGGGAGGGGAGGGGCTTGTGGAGATGCGAAAGTTTTGAACCAGTCACTGGGCATGTGGTTGCCAGGATGTAGAACAGATACTGTACCATGTAAGAATATGGGGCCACCACCTTGAATTGATTCATTTATTCATTTATCGATTTATCTACGCCGGATAGATTCCGACCACTCACCGAGGAATATTGCGGCTAGTTCCGTGGCGGGTCGAGCTCCGGAACACGCATCCCGGACCTTAAGTACGGTCTATACAGGTGGAGCACAGAGGATAGGATAGATTGACGCGGCCCTCACATCTACGGCCTGACTAGTGCTTACTCCTTACCATCTATATCTCCCTCACAACCAAGTCAACGAGATTTTTACCCACTGAGTCGGCCGGTACCATGAATGTGTTCCCGGGACCCTACGACCCTACCTCCCTCCTGCCCTAAATGTGCGGCGCAAATATCCGTAAGCCCCGGCTGAGATTAAGACCCAAAACAAGCCGAAATACTGCCCTATACTCTGTAGAGGACAAAGAGAACCGATTGAGCAAACTGCCTGGTGGATATGATCTCTTGGCTACTTTTCGATCTTAGAAGCCCTAGGCTGTTGGCTGTCTTTCAAGCCTGACTGTCGTTGTCTTGACTGATCCCAATATAGTTGCGCCTAAGCACGAATCACCTCAAAAGACAAATCGTTGATGAACAGCCAAGTCTATCTGGACAATGGCCAGCCGCTCGTTATCTCGCACGACATGGCCACCGAGGATAAGACTGATATCAACTATGGTCAGTCTTCCCTTCACGTTCCATCTTTCCAGTTGCAATAGCCACAATGAAGGACTAACCACGATCATGCTGCAGCCACACCGTACATCTATGCCTCGTGGGTCAGACGCCCCCGTTTATCAAGAACATAAATCTTATGACAGTCGTGCTTATCTTTGGCTCTAGGCCTTGACCGCGATTGCAGGATTGGCTTTGTTGTTCCGGTTTGCCATCAAGTCCTGGATCCGATGGGCTTTACCCCGTGTCGGTTCTCCAGACCGACTCTGGGGGTTCGAAGATCTGTTCTACGCCACGGGTTATAGTTTTGACCTTGCGCATATTGTGTTTGTGCAAAGAAGGTTTGCCTCTGGCCCAAGCGAGCGTAATGTCCGATTCATCTGATGGATGTAGTTATGAGGCCGGACTCGGGCGTCATTTGTGGTTCCTGACTAGTGATGAGCTCAGAAGCACACTGAAGAACGAGTTACCTCTCAGCCTTTAGGTACTACATGGCTCGGTCCGCCACATTGTTGAACTGCCCTGCTGATGGATTCCTAGCGGTTTTGGCCTCGATGCTGTCTCGCACAGGGATGATGTGCTTTCTGTACAGTTGTTTCAACGGCGCCAACCGGCGGATCCGCATCTCTATCCTCGTTTGTATGGGTGTCCAGATTATCATAAACATGGTTACAGTGGTCCAAATCATCGTGCAATGTGGGCCAAGTTCTGACCGCACTGTACGTCTCCAAGGCCCTCTCTCTTGACTTACGTCGCGATCGAGACGTTGGCTGGTTGACTTTGTGAATTTTTCCAGGCCAATCGAGTGCACTACTTCCATTACATGTGGGATGACCTGCCTTCCGACGGTTCAGTCACTTGTCAGTCACCGAGTGTGCAGACAATGGTTGGCTTTGTTCAAGGAGGTAACTCTACCTCACCGCCGCGCTCGCGTGGTATGAAAATGTCCTGGATTCTAATGCTGCTGGAGGCTTCAATTCTGGGATCGATCTATTCTTGACGGCGCTCTCCGCCATACAGTTATGGCACTATACGATGCGAGCGACGGATCGGGGTCCATCACACAGCGAATCCTTCTGTTCGCGGTTCCGGAAAATACCTCGCAGGTCGCAAAACCGGCGGTTGTGGCAAATCTGCGTCTTGAGCGGTCCATTGCTGTTGTCGGGCATTGCGTCGATCATCAAGACTTGGGTATGTCGTGCCCAAACAAGCAGGATGAGGAAGACTGAGCGGTCGATATCCACTAGTTACTCAAAGCTATCGGAGAGCGAAATGATATTATCCGTGAGTGGTGCCTTGGTTTCAGACTCTTTGAGTCCCCATCTAGATCTGACCGCCGTCATTGATAGGTAACATAGTGCCATTCGTGCTGTGGGTGAAGTAGGTTTCCAGCATTCTCAAGTGTTAGGTGACAAGCATCAGCTAATCCATGCCAAGGATTGAGAATTATAGCATCCTGCTTGCGACCTGCGCTCCTATTATCCGGCTTCTGGTGTCGAGCGTCTCTAATAAGGGATTACCAAGCAAGGATTACCCTGGCTCTGACACTCTATCTGGTGGAGCGAGCCGTGGACTGGAATTGGACATGGTACGCCACACAAATGGTCAGGACACGGTCGCTCTCGCTATGCCCGTCAAGGACACACAGGAAGGTCAGATATTGTCAGGAGCCGAGCGTATGGGAGTACATCATGCGACGAGTGTGGTTATTCGAACCGACATTCATCTTGATTTTGATTCAGATAGATCATTTACGAGACGCCTGATGGACTAAGCAGGATATCAGTTGTGCCTCCACTCATCACTTCCACTCCTATCTCTTTCTGCTGGGGGCTATTGGATACGTACGTACACAGACAAGCCTGAGCATCAAAGCGCGTCTCCTTCTAAGCAACAAAATTCTTTGTAACGGCCTTCCCGAGGTAAAGCCCGAGAACCAATCGCCAGTGGCGTTAGCTGGCTGCTCTGGACCAATTCGGGGTCTTCCGTGCGGCTCATCCTGCTATGGCAGAAGGTCACGAGGAAATGGGAAATGGTCCAGCGATGGGACCCAGAGGCACGTAGAAAAGGAACGTACCTGTCGACTCCTCGATGACCAAGACGCTGCGGGAGGACGGATGGATTTCCCCGGGGCCAATGCTGTTATGTTGTGTACGGAGATCAATTGGTGATAGCTTAGCCTTCAGCTGCATACAAAGAAAGTCAATTCATCGACCCCTGAATCACCACCACCACCACAACCACAACCCTCCAACCTTGTTTTCTCAACAACTAGATCATTCTTAGTTTGGGACTCCTGCTTTATAAAGAGAATGGATGTTAATCGCGTAGTCCTAAACACCACCCCTGCTCATCAAAGCCGAAAAGAACCGCTCTATGGGGCTTTCAGCGACAGCCTTCATTACAAGTCATGTCCGTCGGGGAAGATTCTGGTAGCGGCAATTGTCAGTCATCTTGCTCCTGGGCCGTGTGAGCAGAATTCGAGTCTAACTACAATGGGTCTGCAGCTGGGCCTTACGTAGCTGCTTCCTGGGTTTGCACCTTCCTTGCCAGCACTCCATACCTGCACAGCAGTCTGATTCCAACATGTAGGCATTTAGCACGATAGCGGGCCTAACTCTTCTCGCCCGATACAGTATCAAGTCCTGGATCCGCTGGGCCATCCCCAAGGTCAACTCTCCGGAGCGCTTGTGGGGCATCGAAGACCTATTCTACCTCCTCAGTTCCAGCTTCGATCTCACGCAGATGGTTTTGTACCAAAAGAGGTTCTTTTCATACCACTCTACCGGCGCTGCAACTCTGCACATGTCTCTAACGATCCTAGTCTTGACGCAGGGCTTGGGCGCCCCGAATTGACCTTGACTCGGCCCCAAATCAAGGACACGTTGAGATATGCGTATATCGGCCAACTCTTTGGTGAGTGCCTGGCCGATAGTCAACCTGTGTGCAGCCATCTTGTTGGATTGACACGAGTACTTAGAGGTCATTGCTGCGATGCTCGCGCGGATTGGAATAATGTATTTTCTCCTGTGGTGCTTCCACGGGGCTGACATGCGGCTCCGTGTCGCGATTATGATCTGTATGGGTGTTCATATCATTGTCAACCTGGCAACGGATTTACAGGTTCTTTTGATGTGCGGGAACCGCACATCTCAAGCGGTGGGAGAGCTCTGTGATCCATCTACCGCTCCCAGAATGGGACACGCTGACGCGACTTTTGCAGGCCAACCGACTTGCGTATTTCCACTACATGTGGGATCTGCTCCCACCTGATGGGTCCGTGGTGTGCCAGCAAGCCGTTGCGCAAGTGGTCAACGGATTGATCCAGGG
This sequence comes from Aspergillus floridensis, assembly GCA_012184565.1. Classification (NCBI taxonomy): domain Eukaryota; kingdom Fungi; phylum Ascomycota; class Eurotiomycetes; order Eurotiales; family Aspergillaceae; genus Aspergillus; species Aspergillus floridensis. The sequence goes on from MU034418.1 coordinate 27,606, forward strand.
GGGCAGGTCTCAGCCCACCTCTTTCGCATTGCGTCTGCTAACTCCGCAGCTAGGATTGAACACCGCGATCGATTTCTTCCTGGCCATTCTCGCCGGGGTGCAGCTCTGGCGCTTCCCACTGCCGCGGAAAGATGGCAGTCAGTCGTTCATTTCGCGCTTCAAGAAGCTTCCTCGGGAGGCGCGCAACCGGCGCTTGCGGCAAACAGCGGTAATCAGTGGTCCGCTGCTACTCTCCGGGATTGCATCCCTGGTCAAGACGTCTGTAAGTAGCGTGGGCCTTCCTCGCAGCCAGGCGGAGCTCGTGGCTAACCAGTCGGTCGTGCAGCTACTCCATACGATGAATAGCGTGGAGGACATGGCTCGTAAGATCAGTCATCGCAAGGAGTGCTTCGCTACTAGACTGACCTTGCTCAAATAGATTCGATTGTGCTTTTCATTCTATTAGCGAAGTAGGTCGCGCATAGAATATTCCTCTTGCGTTTTACCACACCAAGGGAGACCTTCTGACTTGAACCATCTCTAGAGTCGAAAACGCCTGCCTCTTGGTCGCTCCGTGTTTACCTGTCTTCCGATTACTGTTTTCGTTGGTCTCAAAGACCGGGGCGCAGAATCTGGGATACCCCTGGTATGGCAATCAGTCTGGCGCACGCGGCCGAGCGCTAGAGTTGGAGACTGTCCCACATACTCAAGTGAAGGGAACCGTGATTATGTCGACGGTCGACAAAGATAGACCACCCGAACAAATTCCAGCGAGTGAAGCAGTAATTATCCGAACCGATATCATGGTGGAATATGCCCCGATACGAACCGCTTAGGTTCCGGATGTTGTTTGAGTGTGGCGTGACAGTAAGGAGGGGGTGGCTCTGCAACACGTCGGTCGCTACTTTCACTCCTTGTATCAAGATTTTCATCGAACCCGAGGCACTACTGATTGTGTATGCTTGGGAGCCCCGAGGCATTACCGCAACCCCAGGAACCGAGCTGTGTAATTGAATTACCCCGCAATTCAGACTATTCAGACTGATTCTGTTATAACCCTTGACTTATAACCCAACCATCAATCCCATCTTTTAAAACTGATTCTCCCCGGGTCCTCTTCTATTGGAACTTATCGCCATAACAGGTTCGCATCCAGGCAACATGACGACTAACATGGACCTCCCCAACACCATGCGTGCCGTAGTCTTCCACGGTCCATATGAGGTGGCCGTTGAAGAGCGACCCACCCCCAAGCTACAAACCCCTAAGGACGTGATCCTCAGGGTATCTACCTCGGCTTTATGCGTATTCCTCCCTCTCTATTAGTCACACTTGGTGTTAATCATCTCTGATCATATCTGCGATAATCCAGGGCTCCGACCTGCACTTCTACCGCGGCCACCTGAAATGCCTCACCAATTTCATCTGTGGCCACGAGTTCGTCGGCACCATCGCGGAGAAAGGCGAAGAGGTGACCGAGTTCGAGATTGGCGATGAAGTGGTGGTCCCCTTCTATGCGACCTGCCAGGAATGTTACTACTGCGTGCGTGGACAGGCCAGTCGATGCAGCCAGGGCTTTTTGTTCGGCAACTCGGCCCCGGCCAACACAATCAATGGCGGACAAGCCGAGTACGTACGAGTGCCTTTGGCTTCAACCACTCTCGTCCCCAAACCCTCCACCATCCCCGACCATATGCTTGTTCTCGTGGCCGATATCTTCCCCACGGGATATTTCGCTGCCTCACGGTTCCTCGCCAATCTGACCCAACGCGACCGTGATGAATACACCGTGGCCATCGTGGGCTGCGGTCCCGTCGGCCTCTGCACCATTGTGAGCGCACTCACCCTGGTTTCGAAAGTCTACGCCATCGATTCAGTCCCCGAGCGCCTCGCCGAAGCAGAACGCCTCGGGGCGATCCCTCTCCCTCTCTCCTCTGATCCGGTCGCCAAGATCCGCTCCGTCACTGACGGCCGTGGCGCGGACGTGGTCATTGAAGTCGTCGGTCACGCCGACGCCTTCATGATGTGCTTTGACATGGTCCGCCCATGGGGCACAATCCACTCGATCGGGGTGCACAGCGAGATGCTACCGTTGAATGGGCAGCTGTGCTACGGCAAGAATGTCACCATGGCGTTCGGACGCTGCCCTGTGCGCAGCATCTTCGACGAAGCCCTGGTCGTCTTTCAGAAAGTGTACCCCAAGCTGGAGTTCCTCTGTAGCCGCGTCGTGCCCCTCGAGGAGGCTCCACAGGCGTACCGGGATTTTGAGGCGCGAAAGGCGCACAAGATTGTCTTTCGGCATGGGGGGTGAGTTCGTAGTACACGGTGGCTCAGTGATCACACTTCCATTGAGGGTTGAGCGCTAGCTGGATATGTACATGATAAAGCTTTGGATAGGGAAGTGGAGAGAGGTTAGGGCTGGAGTGGAAGTTACTGCAAATCATGAAAACCAGGAAATTTCATCGTCAATCTCATCCTTCTCATTTATCGACGCTTCAGCTAAAGAATCCATCCTCCGCAGCCGCTCTCATCGCCGACTCATTAGCTCCGCGCTCCAGGCGCTCTTGGTATCCCGGCCCATAAATCATCAACCCCGCCTTGACGAGCTGCTCCTTGTTGTGTTGGAACTCGCGCAAAGCCATCTGCAGGGCGGGCATCTAGATGCGACGACTGTGTGAATGACAGATTCAGCGAGAAAATGGACTATACGAGGCCACGAACATTGACTTGGCTCCATCTCTCAAAGGTTATCTCCTCTTCAACTATTCCCTCGCCCTTGGCTTCATGATAGTACATGCGCGCTTTGTGATGCTGGATCTTTAAGTTTTTGGCTGCGTCGCCAAACTGGTGCTTGGCGATCTCGAACCGCGGATCATCGTGGCTGCCATTGAGTCCCTCCGTGTTGGTCAGATAGTCCCACAGACTGAGGTCAAGGGGTTTGTCGGTAGGGCAGGTGTGCAGAGGCATTTCGAGTGATAAGTGGAATCTGAGAGGTATGGGGATTTTTTCCCAGAGAGCGTATAGCATCTAGCTCTTTATATACGGTCCCCGTCGGGTAGAACTTCCTTGACGCTACAGTAATGCTCTACGACCTATCTAGACAGTTGGAAGTGTTGCCACTTGGAGGAGTTGAGCTCCATAGCTCAGCACCGCAATGGTGGCGCAGCCTGATTCATGAGGCCGTGCACGGGCGGGCCATCGGGTATCTTGTCCCGATCGCGGCGGGGATACGATGACAACCCTCGTGAGACCCACCATAATGACTCGCGGTTGTCAACGGCATGAGTTGACGGTCTGCATATTTGCATACTTGATCACCTAGTTAGTCCCAGCCCTAGCTATTGGGTATTCCACGACCGAATGCACCAGAGAAAATCGTACGAGCTTGGCATTTTAACTATATGAAGTTGACCGGGGCCATGATGCAGCAGTCGGCCGCAAGCCTGCAGCAGACGATACATTCAATGCACCCGTCAGGTAAACACATCGGCTTGCTTCTGCAAGTCCAAAAATATCCCCTTGTCATGGCCGGGAATGACCTGCCCCTTGGTGATGCGCTGGAGATGCTTCAGCCGTTGCGTGCTCCGGAACCAGGAGGGGTGGTCACGTGCCAGCCAGCCCTGAGGGATCCCATCGCGCCACTGCAGCCATCACAACAGATGAGCTAGCTTGCCTCAGCGAAGGGGAAAATAACATACATTCTCGACTACATGGCAATGATCACTGATGAAGAAGAAAGTGCCTGTATGGACCATGTTGATCTGCATCCCGATCAGTCCCTCGGTGTGGCCGGGGAGATGGTGGAGGGTGATGCCCTGGCAGAAGTCGAGCGTCTGGTCATTGAACGTCTTCCAATTCCTATCCAGCTCGATTAGCCCAGTCCGCCCAAGTAATTTCGGGGAGGGGAACAGAATACAAAGATAACTTCAGGTAGTGCGCCAAGTAGACTCCACTATCGGCCCCGGTCGCGACCGACCAGAACGCACTGGTCAACTCCTTCTCATGCACCCAAATTTCGACGTCCGTGCGATCGAAGAACTCGTCCAGCCCACCGGCATGATCCAGGTGGAGATGCCCGATAATGATCTTGCGGATATCCTCAATGCGATGGCCGGTGGCCTCGACGGCGGCGCGCAGCTCATGGCGGGGCTCGTAGCGCACGCGCGCGAAAATGTCAACCGCCACCGGGCCCCAAACCTCCGGGTAGTCCTTCCCACTACCGGTTTCCCAAAGAATCAATCCTTCGTGGGGATGGTCGATCAGGACGCAGTACATGGGCATCTCGCAGCGTTCGTTCACGAAGGAGCGGTGCTCGGTGGACTTGAGGCTGGTGTTGCCGCCTCGCACGACGAAGCCCTTGTCGCATTCCAGCCAGCCCACCTCCAGGAGGTGAAACTTGGTGGTCGGCGGGCAGACATTCGAGATGGCATTGGGAACGGCGCCTTGGTCGAGCTGGGCTTGTATTGCGGACATGATGAATCGCCAATCATTCAGAGCCCATATATCAGTAGTCAATCGACATCCAGGAGGACATGTGCCTTGGTTCCTATATGTGAGCTGATCCGCGCTGTTACCCCGCACGCTGCGTAAAGATGATCATCAAAGTGCGGGGTCCAAGTACACCGTGGACTGACCAGTGCAGTAATTGCTCCTTCGAGTACACCCTTGTATGCTCCGAAGTTATTAACATTAGCGTCTAGCTACGAGTTATCTCATATTCAGTCGGATTATTAAGCTCTTAAATTCTACGAAACTTGGGCATAAATTTTGTGATTAGGGCAGGTTTCTGTCCTTCTGTTAGAATAGTTGTTCAGATCTTGAAGCTCGGAGATATGGAAGCAATAAGGAAACTGCCGTGGCGTCACAGGCTGGTGACAAGTGGGGTCAATAGAAAAATTGGGAATGTCGGGACTTCGGGACTTCGGAAATTGGGAATTTCGGGGATTGGAGAATTGGGGATTGGGGAATTCCCCCTCCACCAGCTGCTTGCAATATAGTTATAAGTTATAACTACTACCAATACAAGACAATCCATCTCTTATTGAAATGTGAATCAACTTTTTTACTCTCTTCCTTTCCCTGCTCCACCACCATCCGAGAAGAGTGCCCTTACTCGTCCAAAAATGCCCCGTACACTCTCCGACCTCAAACGCAAGGACCTCTTCCAAACACAGGGGTTCATCGCTCATCAATGGGTCGATTCCACCAGCGGGTCAACCTTCGAGGTCCGCAATCCGGCGACGCTGGACCTCCTAGCCACCCTGCCAGAAATGAACGCAGAAAACACCAATCAAGCCGTCCAAGCCGCCTACTTGGCATTCAAGACCTTCAAGAAGACCAGCGCCCGCCAAAGAGTCCAGTGGCTACGAAGATGGTACACGCTCTGCCTCGAGCACCAAGATGACCTCGCCCTTATCCTGACCCTGGAGAACGGAAAACCCCTGCCCGAAGCTAAGGGGGAAGTCGCCTACGCTTCCTCGTCCCTGGACTGGTTTGCTAGTGAAGCTGAGCGGATGTATGGGGAAGTCGTCCCTCCTGCCAACCCCAATCAACGAATTATCACGATCAAAGAGCCCCTGGGGTAGCCGCGTGCCTGACCCCATGAAACTTTCCCTTGGCGATGATCACCCGCAAAGTTGGGGCTGCCCTAGCAGCTGGATGCACAACCGTTTGGAAACCCGCCGGCGAAACGCCGCTGAGTGCTCTCGCTCTCGCAGTCCTCGCCCAGGAAGCTGGCCTGCCCGCCGGCTCAATCAATGTGCTCACCACCCTCAACAAAGTCAACGAGGTGGGGTCCGCCTTATGCGAGAACCGCTTGATCCGCAAGCTCAGCTTTACCGGGTCGACACGCGTGGGTAAATTACTTGCGCAGAAGTGCAGTGTCAATCTCAAGAAGCTGTCGCTCGAGCTGGGTGGCAACAGCCCGTTCATCGTCTTTGACGATGCTAAGCTAGAGACCGCCGTGGATGCCTTCTTGCTGGCCAAGTTCCGGAACGCGGGGCAGACCTGCATCACGGCCAACCGCGTCTTTGTCCAGGAGGGCATCTACGATCGCTTCGCTGCCGCCTTGGTGGAGCGCGTCAAGAATTTGCGAGTCGGCAATGGCGTGGTCGAAGGGGTGACCATCGGCCCTTTGACGCACGAGCGCGCGGTCGACAAGGCTGTTAGCCACATCAATGGTTCGTTCAATTCATACCCATACAATGTCGAAGCTGCTAATCTGTGTCTCTCGAACAGATACCACCTCTAAGGGCGCCTCCGTCCTGCTGGGCGGTGCTCCCTGTCAACCCGACAATCTCAAGGGCTACTTCATGCAGCCCACTATCCTGAGCAATGTCACCCCGGAGGCGCAAGTGACCCGCGAAGAGACCTTCGCGCCGGTGGTGGCCCTGTATCCCTTCAAGACCGAGGAAGAGGTAATTGAACGAGCTAATGACTGCGACGTGGGTCTCGGCAGTTACGTCCTCACCGAGTCCATCTCGCGCATGTGGCGAGTGGCTGAGAGCCTGGAGGTCGGCATGGTGGGAATCAACCTCGGAGTGCTGGGTGCGTGCGAAAGTCCCTTTGAAGGCGTGAAGGAGTCGGGCTACGGGCGCGAGGGAAGCAGCCACGGCATTGATGAGTATCTATCCGTGAAGAGCATCTTGATTCATGTATCATATTGATCTGACGCGCGATAAGAAAGTTTGGCCTGCTTCGGGATCCCTGATATCAGTGTTTCCGATGGTGCGACAGGGATTTGAAAGCATTATATGTACTGTACAACCTTTCAGCAGCAGTCGGAAAGTTCTAGAAGCTGCCTTTGGCCGAGAACATGGGGGTTGTTCACTGACATTCGGGTGCAGGACATGCGAGACCAAGTCACGCAATGGGAACGAGACAAGCAAGAGCTACTGAAGCGGCTGGCATGGATTCTTCATGAGCTTGTGCGGTATACCAAAAGCTCAATGACTCGGCTCGAAGTGTGCCGAACGGATTCCGGGCCTATTGCACAAAGTACAAACTCAACCAAATCTTTACTGCCTACCATACACCTCAGCACTCTTCGCATACGGTGAGTGACCCGGATCAATGCCAAAAGTGAGAGCGTAGCGAACGCAATTCGCGATCGACGCGTAAGCGGCCGGGTAGATTCCTTAAGACACTTCGTACACTACAGTCACGATTCGGACTTGCAGTCATTGAAATCATTGAATGGCGAATATGCTGGGCCCTTGGAGATTGAGTGGAGATTGAGATGATGATGTTTGGCAGCATCGTAGAAGTCGAAGATTGGGAGAGATCAAAACGAGGGGTGGAGAAACAACGCGACGCGGTCGGGGTAGTTAGGGCGGCAGCCGATGAGTAAGCCCCTCTCTCGGTCATGAGTTAGTTCCCACGACACAACAACACAGCCAACAGCTCAACAAGGTATAAGTATTCCAGAAGACGTGCAAGGTGAAAGAAGGCTGGAGAGCTTGGCAATTGTGTGGGTAAGCTACAGTGAACAGGTGTAAAGACACGGTGTTCCAAGAATATGGGTTCTACTAGTACCTCTACATGACCCGATCTTGATATATTTCCACCGGCAGTTGCTATCCGCGATGGTACAGGTACATACTGATTTATTTTTCACATGTGCCATTCGGTCTTCATTATAATCGCTAATGTAGCAAATTTTACAGAAGTCTACAGACGAGAATGAATTATAGCGTCCCGATTGAGTCACTCCTTCTCGTCATGTACCCATCCCAAGATCTTCTTTGCCTTGTCTGTGGCGAAGAGGGACTGGTTCCCTGACAGCTCGCCTCGAATCTCTGCGTCGGGGTAGTACTTCTTGGCCAGGTCCTTGGATGGGGTGTCCTGCGTAGTCGTTGGGGCGACGATGTTGAAGACCTCACATCCCTTCAAGTTGTCACTGTTCTCCACGGCCAACAGGCACGCTCTCGCGGTCGCCTGCGGACTGACCCAGCCCCACAGACTCTTCACGGCTGCAGTATCCCAGTTTTCTTTGTGTGCCTGCTGCGCTTCGGCTCGCGACGACACGGCATGTATGCGCATGCAGGCAATGTTCAACCCGGGGAACCACCGAGCAAACGCACGGGCCTGCAGCTCGGCTTCGTCCTTGGCCAGCGCGTAAGCGTCCGTCGGGCGGGACTCGGCCTCTTCATCGACGGGGAAGTAGTCGAACTTCAGGGGTCGGTTGGCATATTCCAGCCCGATGGCATTGACGGAGGAGGCGTAGCACACGCGCTTGATGCCCAGCTCGGCGGCAGCACGGAACCCGTTGAAGGCAGAGTTGACATTGTTGTTGTGGACGAGGTCGTCGCCCTTGTCGACGGGGTCGGGAATCGCGGCCAGATGAATGACGGCGTCGCAGCCCTGGAAGGCCTTGAGCGTGGCCTGGTAGTCGTTGGCGGTATCCGCCGTCTTCATTTCCGAGTTAGGAGTGCCATCGTACTCTGTATCGGTGCGGTCGACCTGGACGGTGGAATGGCCGGCATTCGAAGCCGCCTCGACGACCTCACGCCCGACCGTGCCGCGAGCACCGGTGATAGCGATTCTCATGTCGAACGGGTTTGTGTGGGAGAAGTTCCGTGCATTTCGTGCGGAAGAGAAGCGGAGAGGAGGGATGATTCGAGCGACGATGGGAGGATTTAAAGCGATTCGAATGGAATGGAGGGAAATTTGGCAATGCATGTAGGAGAAGGAGGAGGCGGTGGTTTTGAGGCCCCGATGATGAGGGGCCATCGGGGAGGCTCATATTCATGGGTGGATTTCATGACGCGAGAATGATGGTAGTGAGTAGGGATGAATAGACCAACAATGCATGACGACAAGATGACTGTGGAGTTCCGGGCTTTCTTATCGCGAGCGTTGGATTGTGGATTGTGAATTGTGGATTGTGGAAGAAAGCTCCACAGTCCCGGCTGAGTCATCTCTGTGCACAATCACTCAGCATGCCGTTGCAGCAGCTACATAAACCCTCCCCCCCCTGTCATCCATGCACAGCATAAGTCGATCGGTTCCTGAGTTTCCCAACTCCAACTTTTGTCAGAGTCTAGGTTGGTCTTTTCAGAGCCCGTGGTTGATGAGGTCCTTGTTTACCGATGATAGTCAACTTATCTATTGTCCAGCTATCTTCCAGTTGTCATATCACAATGCCTTTCCCCAGCGAGCTAGCGGGCGATACGGGCTGAGCATCTCGTAAGCCCTCCTCGATTAGTGATCCGGGATCTGCTCCTGCTTACTACCCAGATTAGTGATCGTCCAGCACGCCATGTGTATAGGACGAATGTTTGGTATTTATAGTGCTAGTAACAGACTCGTCGATGGTTCGAATCAACTACAACCTCATCTACTCATCTCTCTTCTATCCCTGATAACTAGAACGATACCAACTTTCTCACCATGAGCGAACAGGGCTACAAGAATATCATCCTCGTCGGGGTATGGCCGCCGGTTTGATACCTAAAGTCTTCGCTAATCAGTGTTCACAGGGAGGTGGCTCACTGGGAAGTGTTCTGCTCAAGTCACTACTGTCTGAGCCAACATTCAAAGTCAGCGTTCTCACCAGAGAGTCATCTAAAGCCCGCGCCAGCCTTCCCTCCACCGCCAACATCATTACCATCCCGGACTCTTACCCCCAGGACGATCTGATCAGGGCCTTCCAAGGCCAAGACGCGGTTGTCAATGCGATCACCAGTTTTTCAGTCGCCGAGCAGCTGAAGTTCATTGACGCCGCCATCACCGCGGGTGTCAAGCGCTTTGTGCCATCGGAATACGGGTTGGATAACAACACCCCCGCTGCACAGGAACTCTCTCTAGTTTTCAAGGACAAGGGGCAAGTGCAAGCATACCTCCGGTCGAAAGAGGCCGATGGCCTGACTTGGACGGCCATTGCTTGTGGCATGTGGATTGGCTGGTACGTGCCCCATTCACTCATCAAGGTTCGTCGCTAATGAAGGTAGGTCCCTTCGCAATAACTTCCTCGGTCTGGATTACTCCAACCGTACCATGACTTTGACCGATGACGGCACCGGCAAGTTCTCGACAACGACCCTCGATAACACCGCCCTCACGCTAAACCGGATCCTGCTGAACCCCAGCTCCACCGCCAACCAGATCGTCTTCACCAGTGACTTTGCCACCTCCCAGAAGGAGCTCGTGGAGACCATTGAGCGGCTGACCGGGGAGCAATGGCAGCGCAAGTCTATCAATACCAAGGAGCTGATCCCCACTCTGAAGGCCGCCTGGGAGCAGGGTGACGCTTTTGCTGGCTACGGCCTGATCAACATTGGGTTCACACAGGGCGAATACAGTGGCCACTTCGAACCCGTGCGGCCAGTGCGCAACAAGGAGCTCGGATTACCGGAGAAGCATTTGGACGAAGTGGTCAGGGAGGCACTCGCTGAGGTCGGACATCCAGGATTTTGATCGCTTTAACACGCTCGTCATTTGTGGGACTGTGACCATCTGGCGTTTCAGTATATTTCGGGAGCTTTAACTCACGTGCATATATTCATCTGATCAGATACAGACCTTGCCTGTCGAACATGGCAATGTGGTTACGAACTCCTCGGATTTTGTGCTAAATTTCAAATAAATTTCGGGCGGAGGGTGGCCCTAATGCAGCACAGTGCCATTGCAGGCCTACCTGAATCCTCGACCATTTCTATACTTAGTGGAGGTATGAAAGCCTAATGTCGGAGAATTGCCAAGCCCGTGGTCACTTAGACACGGAACATGCGCACTTCTCATGCAGTATGAAATTTGTCCCCGCCGAGTGCTTACTCCGAACATGCCCCAAATGCTCCGTTGCTAATTGGGGATAGTGCCAGAGAACATAAATGAAACTGAAGTATACCTGCAAGCCACAAACATTCATTGGCCTAATGCGTCTGCCATTCAACCTCGGGGTCCAGCATGACTGTAGGAGACATGCTTCTGAAATTCTCCCTTTTCTGTCTATATCTAGCGATCTCGACCCTACCCGATCATCCTCCCTTTGGAGGGGGTTATATGCCACGGCAGTGACTCGACATTGGAGTGGTCGGAGTCCTCGACGTAGTCAATCCTATCTGGCAAGATGAAAACACTATCTGGCTTTGCCGGGGCAAGCTTGGCCTTAGCCTGGTCAGCCGCTGCTACAACCAAGTATGTGATCAGTTTCGGAGATTCATACACGTCCACCACCTTCAATATCACCGGCACCAAGCCCTCCGCTGCGAACCCGCTCGGAAACCCTCCCTATCCGGGGTGGACCGCGTCTGGAGGAACCAACTGGATCTCTGACATCGTCGCCAAATACAACAACTCCCTGCTCCTGAGCTACAATCTCGCCTATGGAGGAGCTACAGTCAATGCTTCGCTCGTTGCGCCGTATCTCCCGACAGTATACTCCATCATTGATCAGGTAGACGAATTTCAGGAGTATTTATCCCCACCACCTTCTTGGGCACCATGGGACGCGAAGAACACTCTTTTTGCAATTTGGATGTAAGGCTGCCCTTGCTGGGTTGAGTGATTGACGCTCAGAAAGTATCCCATGCTGACCATACCAGAGGTGTCAACGACGTAGCAGGATCCTGGTACCAAACCAGCGCCGCCGCCTTGGAAAGGGAGATTCTCGATCAGCTCTTCGAGCAAATTGAGCATGTGTATCAGGGTGGCGCCCGTAACTTTGCCCTCTTGACTGTCCCTCGTATGCTCCCTATTCCCTGGGCCTGAAGCTCTTCTCTGACTATCTGGTGTACAGCGATCGAACGCACGCCGAACATCATGCAAGGTTCGGATCCGGATTACACGATCCCTCGACTGAAAGCTGCCATCGAGCACTGGAACACAGTCCTCGTCGAGAAAGCCGAGGCACTCACTCAAACCCATCACGACGCCATCGTCAAGGTCGTTGACACACAGCCGGTTTTCAACAATATTCTAGACAGCGGCGGAGCAGCGGCGAAGTGTTGGAATTCCGACGGCGTGACGTGTCTATGGTTCAACGACTTTCATCCGGGGATTGTGATCCAGGATGCTGTGGCTCAGGCGGTCGCAGCTGCATGGAAGGGAAGCTTCTTTACTTGAGTCGATTGCCTTGAACCATGGCTCCGAGTCTCTTGCTCGGGTGTCAAATGAACCATGACAAGAGCATGGGAACGCTTACTTGATCTGACCGCTAGTTAGCTTCTGAGACACTAGATTAGTAATGAAAGAACGAACGACTTTCATGTGCTCTTCTCAAGAAGCAGATTTCGGTTGATTTGTCAGACTTGAAAGGTGGTGGTTAGGTGGTGAAGCTGACCCCCCGTCCCCAACCTGGGGATAGAATTTGATGGAAGCCCGATTACTAATTCCCCACCCCCTTTCTCTTCCCCACAGCAATAGTAAGATCACTATAAAGACACCAACTATAACACCAACTACTCAGTACTTAGCATGAACCAAGCAATCATCATCGGACTAAATCACACCATCCCCTTCCAATAAAACTCCTCGCAAACATGTCTTCTACCGTGTACACCATCACCATCCCGACCTTCACCAATGGTCTCCAGACCCTCTCCCACATTCTCAAGAAGGGCGAGGAGCATGCCACCGAGAAGGGCATCGCACTTGACACCCTCCTCAACGCCCGTCTCTACGAGGACATGAAGCCCCTCTCCTTCCAGATCTTTGCCACTGTGCTCAACATCCGCAAGACCATCGCCCGCACCCAGCTCGTGGAGCCCCCCGCTCCCCTGTCCGAGGCCAAAACCTACCAGGAGCTCTACGCCAGCATCGACGCCGCCCTCGCCGAGATCCAGCAGATCACCCCCGCGGACTTTGCCGGCAAGGAGCAGACGGCGTTCAAGGCGCCCCTGGGCGACCACGAGGTCGAGTTCACTCCCGAGTCCTACGCCCTTAACTTCGGGCTGCCCAATGTGTATTTTCACATTACGACCGCGTACGCCATCCTGCGGGCTCAGGGTGTGCCCCTTGGCAAGCTGGATTACCTGAAGAGCTTCCTTGCTTGAATTTTCGGATCGATTGCGAATGCTTGTTTAATGGTTCCCGGGGTTGATCCCCGCTGCAGAAAAGCTTATGAAGCGGGGCCTTTTGTCGATGATGATGTATATATTGAACGGGATGAAGTCTAATTGGCAATCCATATGATATAGTTGGCAAGTCAGTTCGCAAGTGTAAGAGGTATGCGCATCCGATCTTGCATTTGTAAGATCCTAAGGCTTTTCGGCTCCAGGTCCTCCCGGGGGTGGCTGTTGGCCTGGCATTCCTGGACCCATCCCTGGTAGAGGGGGCATCTGGCCCTGAAGCATGGCTTGCTGCCACATTTGCGCCACTTGCTGAGATGGCTGTTGCGGCTGTTGCGGCTGCTGCCCGTACCCGAAGCCTGCCTGCATTTGCGGCGGAGCTGCCTGGGGCCATCCCTGGGGGAACGCCTGAGGGTATCCAAGTAGTTGAGAAGGATAGCCGGGAAAGCTTGGCGGAGCTGTTGCTTGGGGCCCAGGGCTAGTCTCTTGCAATGCACTGGTATCTTGCAATGCACTGGTAATGCCGTTGAATGGCGACACAGGCGTGGGTGACGAGTTCAGCGTGAGGGACTGAGAGAGGGCGGAGGGTGAGAGTAGCCCTGGCGTCGGCGTCTCCGGATTGGATGAGGAGGTCTTTTTGCCTAGGGAGAATATATCTGCTTCATCATCGAAGTCCGAATGCTCCTCCTCATCATCCGTAAAGTTCATTTTCTTGTCATCCAGCTCCCTCGCCCGGACACCCCGTCGCTGCGCCAATCGGTCTTGATCCACCTTGTAGAGCTTCCTCAGATACTGCATGAACTCAAGGTAGGCCTTGGACACTGTCTCGAGATGCGTGACGCTGAGCCTGACCTCTGCGGTTGGATCGATAATCTTCTCATGACTGCCGCCTCCAGCCTCAAATTCCGCCAGGGCCAAGGCTGTCTGACACGCATTGCGGATCTGTCGGCCGTTCCAGCGCATCTTCTTGTGCGTCTTCCAATACTTCTCCACCATCACCAGGATGGCGTCCCGATCGACCGTAATGTTTCGCTTCTTTTCCGTGAATCGCTGCTGGATGAGCCTTATGTTCAGCAAGAAAATCTCTCTCGTGGCTGGGAGCGTCAACTGGGGGTAGTGAAGACTGATATGGATTCGGGATCCAAACGCCTCGTCGAAGTCGCCAATACGGTTTGTCGTGAGGAAGAGTATTCCGGCATAGTATTCAAGTACCCGCAGAAAGACTAAAAACATGGGTCAGTAGTCTCAAGCCTTTCGTCGATGCTCGCGGACTTTCGAACATACCGGACACCAAGCCATTCCGCTTGAAATCCTGAGGCGTTCTCTTCGCCAGGAACACGTCAGCCTCATCCAATAAGAGGATACAGCCCCATCGATGAGCCAAGGCGAAGTTCGTTTCTAGAGCATGCTCGACGCTCTCGGCCGTGGTGCCCAAGTCACCTGGAATGGGTGTCAGTTAACAGCTGAAGCTGTGGGACAGAAAAGCTTACCGCAAGTGATCTGGAAAAGAGGCTTCTCAAAAAGCTCGGCCACGCCCTCTGTGTCAAAGGTTAATGATCTTCTCAACCAGGAAGAGAAACTTCGTACGTACCTGCCGTGGTGGTCTTACCCACTCCAGGAGCGCCGTGGAGTAGAATAATCAGTCCCTTGCCTGACGTCCAACAATCAGCATCGATACTAGCGGTATACAACCTCCCATCCAAACCGACCTTTTCCGCGCACAATGTCGACTTGCTCATTCGCAGCGGTGGGTGACTCCTTGTCCCGATAATGTTGTGCGACCAAAGACAAGAGCATCTTCTTGTGGCCTTCCTCCAGCACCAGCTGATCGAAAGCCGTCTCTCGGACTTGCGGTTTGCCTTGATCCTCGCCCTTGCTCTCCACCCGGATGCCTCGGATATAGCTGAGATGGGTGAGGTCAAGCTTTTCTGCAGAAGGAAAGGCATATTAGCTACTACACTTTACAATGTCCGGACCCGGCTGTGGCATACCCCATTTGCGACTTCGCAGACTGAAGCCGAACACTCGATAACTCATGATCACAAAATCATCATCTGAAAGGGCGTCGTCGGAGGCTCGGGAATTCTTCACCCGAGGGTAAATGGCAGCAGAGGGCTGCTGGGATAGCTCCTCCGGAATGAGGCTGTTGCGATAGTGTTCGTTCCGCTTCTGCTCGGCGTAGAGGTCTTTGTGGACGCGTTCTCTGGCGCAGCACGCGGCCGTGCAGTCGGATGCGGGATTATCAGGGACCTCGATGCTGATCAGACTGCGGATCTTTGGCCGCCACACCTTCTCTAGCTCTTCCTCTCCACCATCCCCGCCGTTATTGTCGCCAAGTTCGGCGGGCTGCTTGGATTTGTCTTCGCTCTCAAAGGCCTTCTCGAAGTCAATCACCACTTGGCCGTCCACTTCATCGCGAGTCTCCAGCGTCAGTCCACTGTAGTGCATGTGCTTCTTGGCCAAGACATCAATAAACATCTTGCCACGGGCGATGAGCTTTTGGCGAACATCCACGATGCTCGTCGGGTCGCCCGCTCTCGTGCCCGCCAGTCGGATAGGAAAGACGCGAAGCGAGGTGATGGCCTTCTCGCCGTCGAACCGTGCGATCCGGAACGTCTGCAGCACCGGCCCGAGATATTTACCGTCAAAGTCGATGTGAACGCATTGCAGCATCACCGTGGGTTCATCTTTGCTGGATGTTTCCCAGTTTCGGTAGGGAGACATCACTTTATGCGGCGAGCTGGTGACCCCGATGACACGATATGCTTGCTTTCCTACCTGGTCGACAACCTCATCCCCGGGTCGAAAAAGATACCAGACATCAGCAAAGGATACCCGGTGGCATTGCTCGCTGCGGACATAATCCATCTTGGCTTTGACATCCAAGTCAAGAAAATTGATCAACACCTGCAGCTGCTCGAGTGCGGTTTCTGAAGAGGTGAACTCGTCTTTCAGTACTTCGCTCACGGGGTTGCCTTGATTTTCCTCGTCTTCCCGGTTTTCTTCCGGTCGGTCTGCGGTGGTTGGAGAGCTGGGGCGAGCTTCTTTCTCCTCTGAGCCTGCTGTCTCCTCGTCTTTTCTAGCCTCGGGCGACTTCGACTGTGCCCCTCGATGCTTCTCCAGAAGCACCTGATGGATCTGGCGGAGCTGATCTTCAAAGAACACCAGGGCCTTGAACGGCCGAATCATGACCAGGGATTCGTCCTCGTCGGTGAAATTATCCGGTTCCAGCTTCTGAAGAATCTTGAGGATCTGCCGGGAATTGATGCGAATGCGTTCGGGCATGGGCCCCTGGCCAGGGGGGGCAAGTCTCTTCTTGGCTGCAGGGGCCTTTTTCTCCTCCGAGACGCTCTTCTTCATGGTCCACCAGGGGCGGTAATAGGACATGAAGCTAATGACCGGTTCCCCTTCCAACACATCAATGGCGAAGGTCTCCTTGACTTGATGATAAGGGGCAGAAAACGAAGCCCATTCGACGCGATTGAGCTGTGCCGTCGGCCACTGCTGGGACTTTACGGACGAGTCATCCTCATCATCGTCATTGTTCTCGCTTCCCCCTTTCTTCTTCGTTGTCTTGGAATGCTTGGTGAGTTTCTTCTCGGAGAGCAGATTCGGATCCCACTGGCGCACTTGGGCTTCCATAATGGTCAACCGTTCCGTCAACTGGGTGTTCTCCGTCTTGAGGTCCTCCTTCTCCTTCACCATGGTTGTGTAAGCGTCGTCCTCGTTCTTTAGCCATTTGAGCTCCGCCTCGACCACTCCCATCATGATCCGCTTGCGCTCATGCACCTGGGCCATATCAGTGACGATAGGCTCGGTCACACGGCTCATGTAGTAGGATCTGCTGTTCTGGTCGGAGTAAGTCTCTGGTCGGAACATGTCCCACTCATACAACCATGGTCGACTCCACGATGCACCACCCATCCCACTCGATCCCATGGCTCGCTCCGCCATCATCCTCCGTTGCGCCCGCTCGTTCTCCAACTGCTCTTGGATTATTTGGATCTGCTTGTGTAGGTCGGCAACCTGGATTGTAGGCTCTGCTTCGTGCTTCGCTGGTGCTGCCTGAGAGGCATCTTCTATATTAGGTTCGCCATGTGGCGACACATTCGAGCTCTCGGAAGACGCATCGCTAGTCACTGTATGGCTGCCTCTACTGCCATCAGTTGAGTCGAGTGCTGCAATGGGGCTTGCACTGCGCTGCAGCAGATCAACTCCGTTTGGGCTTTCGACGACCGCCATGACGCAACTGGAATGACTCCGTCTCAATCAGCGGTCTGTGTGGAGGATGCAAGCAAAAATATTTTGCAAGGACATGTGGTTGAGGCTGAATGGAAGCATGGGTAGTTGGTACTTTATATTAGAGACCCAGTGCAGAGATAAGATGAGGGTTAGCGTGCAAGCGGACCGAGCGCAATCGCCCCCATCTTTACATCCCGTTTGCCCCTAGTGCTTACGAGGCGATTCCATGTCCACCTGTCCAGATGACAGCCACGCTTTCCACAAGAGAGAATTAATCAGCGTGACAGCAACAGCCCGAGTAGATTGTTAATCATTTTTCTGACATCCCAACTGCTTGCCGGTCCGTGTACTGCTGCCTGTGCGGATGGGTTCTTTGGACAGTGAAGGGTAAACAACCTGTGATTGGGAATGGGCGGGGCCAGCTAGGGCAAGGCTGGGATGCACTGCACTCAACTTGCCAGACACGCTAATGCAGGTTGGCCAACTTGCACGCCATTCACACGTCTTGGGACGATCTTCACTCCAATCACTGCTTCCCACACTGCTACCCGAGCCCCTCAAGCCCGTATTGATTCCGCATCCTCTGATCCTGCATGTCCGCGGGGCTGTATCTGCAGTCACCTGGCACCGCTCCCCCTCCACCTCGAAGTGTCTGGACTTTACTTCATACATCGGGACATGATCCCTACCTGGCTTTGTCTGGAGTATAGCTCAAGATCAGGCTCGATCATTAGCAAGTAACTAGCCTTGGCAGCTGCTCGGAACGAAGGCTGGGACTGGAGATGTCCCGCGCTGGGAGCTTCCCACCACCTCCCGCCGCAACTTAATTTCAAGCGTTTGATCTTGCCCCCAGGAGTCTTAAATCACTATCCCCAGATATATTACTCGAAACTGAGAGACGAGATCCATTTTAGAGAACGCAATCCAACGACAAAGTCTTCGGGGGACTAGCCATGGGTGCACCAGGCAAAACCCCGACACGCACCGCCTCGGTAGACTTCATCGACCACCACCTGCCCCAAATCAACCCAGTTTTCGACCATCCCGGCATCAACTATGACTGTAACGAGGGACAGTATGTCTCTCCAACCGCCATTTCCACCAGTCCGATTGAAGACGACATCATCCCGCCGCGACCGGCTCTTCCAGCAGTCGACGCGATGAGATTCTGGTCGGACATCTTTCCAGACTGTATGACCGAGTTGAAGAAGAAACATCCCGAGGCTGAGCCCTTGATCACCAAGGGATGCAGTATTCGCAGTCAACCCAACTGGGAGGGGGTGCGAAGCCAACTCGACAAGGCGCAGAGCCATTATGATGTGCCGAAGCGGAACACCGTGAAGGGGTTGTTCAAAAAGGTCTATCGCAAAGCGGCGGACCACACTGAGCCAGCGAAGATGGTGAGCAAGCTAGTCGCTCAGGTGGAATATGTTTCCCCTTTCATTGCGACCATAGACATCCTGCTGGATGTAAGTAGCACCGTGTCGTGGTTGGTCCAGATACTGATTGGGTGCAGGCGGCGGCAATGGCCTCGAAAGTGCGCGAGAAGGTGACTACGGCGTTCGAGCCTGAGGCATTGGAAGACGACTTTGAAAGTATCGAGTTCTTCATGGCGACGTTTCCCAGAGATAGAACCATCCGGAAGACGTCGATCACCTTGGTGGTCGCAATATTCCAGGCGATCGAGAATGCGATCGCGTTCTTCTTGAGCCATGAGTGTATGGGTTTCTATTGTGATCCAGGTTGAATGAGCCGCCCGATCACTGACTTTCACACGTCTTTAGTCTCGCGGACCTGGCGCAGTCTGGCGCAGGGCAGTGAGTACCAGGACAAGCTCCTGGGCAGCATTGATGTAATCCAGAAGCACAGCTCAAAGCTGGCAATTAAGGCACGTAAAGCAGAGATTCACAGCACGCGCGTGGCGCTGGAGGACTTGATCCGGGGTAAGGAAGTTACGGTAGCAGTCACTCTCGCCAATTCAGACAAGCTGGACGAGGCCAAGAAAGACCGCCAGCGCCTTGCAGACCAGCAGATGACCCGGATGCTCAATCATCTGAACGGGTTGTTCCAGGTGGCAGAGGAACGCGAGAAGCAATGGGAAGAGAGAGAAAGGAAGAGGGAGGAGCGGGAAAGACGGAGGGAAGAGATGGCAAGAAGACAGTCTGACGAGACTAACCATCTCCTCGAGCACCTTTGGGGTAAGTTTATTCTATTACCGGTGCTATGAGTACCGTTAACCAAGTGAATCAATCCCAGATGAACTGAGAAAGCGCAACACTCCAAGTCCACAGCCTTTGGCACAGCCCATTGCCTGTTCGCCCTGGATAACTCCAACGACCCGAGTGCCCTTCTACTCTAATTTCCTCCCATTAACCCAGTTTCCTCCTGGTACCTGGATGCAAGCCCCCCAGCTCATCGCTACCTCTGCACCAGCTACTCCGGAACCACTCTCTCCAGTAGTCACCGTAACTGATCTCCTGGCTATTCTCAGAATCACCGCTTCCGAAGCCCAAGACGTGGCCTACATCCTGTCTCATCGCGCGCGCATTGCACCCGCCGCGCGACGACGCGCAGAGTCAGCTCTCACTACGGGTGAATTCCGACGATGGCTTACATACCCAGCATCTCGCGAGCTTCTCATCGAAGGAGACGCCGAGTCCGAGGGCTGCGAGGTCTCCGCAGTCTCTCTCCTGTCTGCCTTGATCTACGCAGCGCTGGAAAGTCAGCCAGGACACCTGCGCTTAACCTGGTTCTGCTCTCTTCACGAAGCCGATCATCACGGCAACACTGCAGTTGGATCAGGGGTAATTAAAGCCTTTCTCGCCCAGCTGCTGCGGCAGCATACCTTCGACCAGGACGCCCTCCATGAGACCAAAACCTACCTCCGCGAGCCGCGAAACCTCAGCACCGATGGGCTGTGCAAGCTCCTCGCCTGGCTGGTTCGCAAACTCCCGAAGGGAGTCAAAGTCATCGTCATCATGGATGAGATCGGATGGTACGAGACGGACGAGCACGAGCGCGACATGCTTCGCGTGCTGAAGACGCTGTTGGGGTTATCTCGCGAGAAGCCGGTGGCGTATCAGGTCAAGGTCCTGGCCACGAGCGCGGAGGTAACGGATACGTTCCATAGCGCGTTCCAGGACGATGATGATTGTTTGCTGGATTTTGATGCGCTGGAGGAAGCGGAAGATATCGGGGAGATGGAGCTTGATACGGACTTGGTGCGTGGGGATGATACGAGCGAGGAGGAGTGATTGGTGCGAGGGATTGAACAAGCATCGTGGTAGTGACTATGATCGTTAATTTGATTCTATCTATCATCATAATATATACAGTCATTGAGCTTGTCTCCAGCGAGACTAGTTCATCATTATCATCATTCAATCACCCATCTAAGCGTTCGTGCCCAAGGCAAACACATCGGCAATCTCTGTCAGGTTCTTGCCATCGGCCAGCAAGAGACCCAACAGGATGCGCGACTTCTGGGGGTTCAGGTACCCACTGGCAATGTGGGTGGCGGTGTCGCTGCTGACATCCGACAGCGGCACCTCACCATTGACTGTACGCATGCTCTGCACCACAGGGATCTCCAGACGGTTGATGACGTCCTCGATGGCGGCGTTGAAGGAGGTGGTAACGCCTCCGGCTCCGGCTCCGGCAACCACAATACCCTTGGCACCATTCTCGACGGCGTTGTACAGCGTGTCGTTGTGCATATCCTCATAGGAGAAGAGGATGTTCACGCGGGGGATCTCCGTGAGATTGGCAATATCGAAGGGCACCTTGCCGGTGGGGGTGACAGGCGGGTAGAAGAAGAAAGGGTTGTTGGAGATCATCTCGCCCAGGAAGCCCATCTCCATGGCCTTGAAGGTATCCATGGTGTTGGCGTTGGTCTTGGTGACATAGTAGGCGGAGGCGATGCGGTCGTTCATGACAACCATGGCGCCGCGGTCGCGGGCTTTGGGAGAAGCGGCCACTGTGACAGCCTCAAGCAGGTTGAAGGGTCCATCGGCCGATATGGCCGTCGAAGGACGCATGGCACCAACAATGACCACGGGCTTGCCGCAGTTGACCGTCGCGTCCATGAAGAAAGCCGACTCCTCCAGCGTGTCGGTGCCGTGCGTGATCACCGCACCCGTCATGGTCGGGTCGTCGCACACCATCCGGGTAATGTCCTTGGACAGGGAGATCAGGATATCTGAGGTGATATCTTCGCTGCCGACGTTGGCGACCTGCACCCCGGCCACGTTGGCCACGTCGAGCATGGACGGGACGGCGTCGATGAGGGTCAACACGCCCACGGCCCCCGAGGTGTATCCGGTGGTGGCAGTGGAGCTCGAGTCGGAGCCGGCGATGGTTCCTCCTGCAGCGATGTTAGTGGTAGCAGGCAGGAGGCAGGGGGGCTTGGCTTACCCGTAGCGAAGATGGTCACATTGGGCAAGGAAGCGTTCATCTGAGTGAAGTTCAAGCCATTGGAGTTGGTGAAGACATAAGTTGTGCTATTGCTGTCACGAGCATGAAGGAGAGGTGAAGCCGACGCCAAAGTCGCCAGCGTGGAGAGCAAAACAGACTTGATAGCCATAGTGACTGTGGGAATGCAGATGATTGTGATGAAGAAGGCGGATTATCAGCAGAGACTTGCATGCATTTTATACCTACATCTGCTATTCATCTTGGCATTATCGCCGGTTATCATTTTTGAGTCTATCTTGGCAATTATCTAAGTGCATACTTCCTTCTTGAATCTATCCAGCTTGGCGGTTCAGTCCCGCTTGGCGGTTATCTAAGATCAACCATCAGGTCGGCCAATGGCTTCACTATCGCAGCGTGGGGCTGGCTGGGTGCTTTTTGGAGCAGTTGGAGGAGTTGGAGATTCTTGAAGCCGAACCCGATGTCGGATTCCGTTGTGGTGGGGTCCTTGCCAGTGCAGGATGGATGAGCCATAGCTGATAAGCTGATAAGAAAAAGCATTCCCAGTCGGTCTTATCAGTCCGAAATCGAAACCCTATCCATACACCTGGTTCACTGCAATCAATGGACCAGGATCTTAGTATTACAGGCATGAGCCTGTCAGGTTTCTTGACATTCGTTATCAGAACATTCCATGTCTACGTTTTTCTGTAGACTTGGGTCCTTCCATCCTTCGTCCGACTCTGATTTAACTGCTCACTCGACAGGTTCTTGTAGTAGAGAAATGTATTTCGGTCTGGGGCAGCCACTGGTTTGGGGTACAGTCAGCCACTGCCTGATCAAGCCCATCCGGGTTGATTGACTTTATTCAAGCTGGGTTGTCATGCCTGATATACCTACCGCCCATCACATAAATTCAACGAAGCTTTGATCCGATAAGAGCAGCATCAAGAGATCCGGCACATCCGGCAAAGGTACTCACTTACCACCGCGCGGGAGCAGCGCTCGTCATGGAAGTGATCGATGGCAGTTACAACTTGGGGAATGGGTAATGTAAATGACAGATAGCTTAAGTTATTTGGCTAGGACTACTTCCGGCGTCATTGAGAGTCGTTCAGGGTTAATCTGATTCTAAGGTACCATGGAGAGAAGATAGAGTGAGGAAGCGAGATCATGGCCTTAAGGCAGAATGGCGCTCAATCACTTGGCACGGGGCGATTGGACAGACATGCAAACATGCAAACATGCAAACATGCAAACACAAACACCCAACACACTACACGGGGCAACTCAACTCCACTCATCCGCGACTCCAACATTCTGACTGTCTACAACAGTCTCCAAGTGATTCTAACATCTAGTCTTTAGACACAACTCTTGCATTTACTAGGCTCTACCTTCATTCCACTGCAACCGAATCATGACCTCTGATCTGCTCCTCAAATGAAGGGAAGAATCACCGAGCTGGGATAGTCGCCCCCGCAGTGCACATAATGCTTGCCGCAATTCAACTCCTCCTCCGGCCGCGGCTTCGACCACGTCTTGTACTCGGCAATGCTGGGATACTGCCCCGACACCTGCTTCGGTATTAGCTGTGTCCTTAAACTGGAGCAAGCAAAATCACTTACCTGAATGCTGATCGACTCTCCTTCATCGAAATCAACCCCCATGGCCCAGATCCCGATTTCCAACTTGACAATCTCACCCGGTGGAACCTTGTCTCGCTTGTTATGGGGGTGGAACGGAAATTGGGAATGGATACTCTTGGCTGGATCAAGCGCGCGATGTGAAGCTCTAAGAATGCCGACCGATCCAAGGTGCAGATTCAGGCTTGCCTGATCCTTGGTCGGGATCTCCGCGATGGACTGCACCGGGGTCGCGTGGAGGGGAAAGTTGAGATGCATCAGTGGCTTACCATTGCGATCGAGCTTGCGGAGGATGACGAATACGGTGAAATCGTCGCGGTCCTCGCAGGACATATACAAGATGGCTTTGGGAAGGCCGATCAATCGAGCGGGCTGGTCGAAGGTATGAGTGAAGGCGAGGAGGCTGTTCACTTGCTCGGACTCATACGAGAGCTTCTCATACTGCGTCACTGGGGCGGCGCTTAGTCGGTTTTCGGACAGGAAAAACTCGCGATACTCAGTGGAGGGTGCGGGGAAGTCGGGAAGCTCGATATCGTCAATAGCCTCGCGGTCGCCAAACTGCAGGGCAGACCATCGCACTTTGGGCGTTTTCTCCCAATCATTGGAGATGCCTTTGAGGTAGCGATCGAAATACTGGAAGAGCTCGTCCAGAGAGTCGGGGCAACTGTACAGCTCGTACCACTCTTGCTTGCTGCCCCATCGGATCCATTTCCGGTCGTGCGGCAGCTCGAGCCATGCGCGCACGGAGCCCATTGTGTGGATGGAACTCACGTCCGAGCCTCGGATGTAGACCGGACAGTGAATGCGGGTCATGTCCGCCCGCTTGTCCTCCCAAAACGGACTCGATGTTGAGGAGCGCCGGTACATCTCCTCGAAATCCTCGATTCCGGAATTCTCATGCCCGCGCACGATCGCACCGGTGATGAGGTCGAAGTTGCTCATGGAGAACCAGCCTCCCCGACAAAACTGCTCACGGTAGATGTCGCCGGAGCCTTCCCAGGGGGCGATTGCTTTGAGGGAGGGGGGCTGCTGTGCCGCGATAAACCATTGCGAGATGGCCAGAGCTGAATTGCCCGCCATGCCAATGGAACCATTGCACCAGTCCATCTTGGCTAGGGCCTCGACCACGTCGTACCCATCTTCCGCATCCTGGGAGCCCATCACACAGATCATGCCGTCGCTGTTGCCCGCTCCCCGCGTGTCGACGCTGACAATGGCATAGCCGCGCGGACACCAGGTCTGAGGATCAAGACCCTCGAACTTCTCGAGACCACTGAGGTCCGATCGAGGCACGCAGCAATTCCACGTGCACATGGGCAGCATCTCCAGCGCACTATATTTCTTACCGTAGAACGACCAGCTCAAGATGGCTGGGATTGGCTCCGTGGTGTCGGCTGGACGGTAAATGTCCGCGTATAATCGACAGCCGTCGCGCACCACGATTTCGACATCATGGTCAATGCGGATTGGGCTTTTCAAAGGCTTTGCATTGAATCCGTTCCATCCTGTAGGGAGGATCTCTGTCTTGCCGGGTTGCGGGCTGATGTAGCCATTCTCCCCTTCTTCGGGCTGCTTGATGCGTTTGTAGGCGGATTGCACGGGAGGAGGCATTGTAAACGAGCGGTTCCGATTGTGCTGTTCTTGCGTGTGTGACGTACGAGCTGATGGAGCGATGACCTTTGCCAATCATGGTCTCGTATATATAACAGGTTGGAAGATGGGGGAGGTATTGCGGATCATATCCTGTCATAGGTATCCCCGTACCCCCGCATTACCTCCCTCCTTGGCAAAGGCCGCCGAGGCTGCTCGGGAAAAGCTTCAGGGATGTTCGGGGGTCGAGCGCCCGCACTTTCGGCGCTCTTTGCATGTCCCCTCCGCCGAGATTACACCCAAGACGTGCCCCGAGGCAGCCCCGAGACCACCGAGACAGCGCCAAGTCTGCGGAGAGCCTCGGGGCATACGGGATGCTGAGTCTCGGCGCGTTTACTTAAGTGTTCAACTTTTGGCTTCTCGTTTCAAGCACCAAACCAGCAGTTTCAATCCAAGTCCACATTTCCGAGCACAATCAATCAGAAAGTCAGCCATGTCTACCACTGTCACCGAGATCCAAGAGATCGCCGCTCAGACCAACGAGTCCTTCACCATCAGAGACTTGATCGATTTCTCCGGCCGCACCTACGGTGACTGGCGCGATGAGTTTCACCGAAATGGCTGCGTAGTGATCAAAAATGTTATTAGTCCGGACCGGGCGAAGTACTACTGTGACAAGCAGATCGAGTGGCTGAAGAACTTCGACCTGGGATTTGACGAGAAGGATGAGAGCACTTGGAATGCCGAGCATCTCCCGGTCAGCTTCAAGGGAGGGTAAGTCTTTTGACCCTGTCTTGTATTGATGAGCATGCGTGCTAAGAGAAGCCCCGGCACAGCATGTACTATGCGTACGCCGCCACCCACGAAAAGATAGCATGGGAGGCCCGCACTGAGCCGGCAGTGGTCAAAATCTTCGAGGACCTGTGGGAGACGAAAGAGCTGCTTTGCTCCTTCGACGGCATGAACATCTCTTTACCCCGCCGCAAGGACCTGAACTGGAGCCCATGGCCGCACTGTGATCAGAATCCCGACCGAAAAGGGTCAGTACCCCTGCTTTCAGCACATTTACCCCCCCACACCCCGCAATCTAATCTCCCCTAGAATGCAAGCCGTCCAAGGCCTCCTCAACTTTGCCCCGAACGGCCCCAAGGACGGAGGCCTCATGCTGATGAAAGGCTCCGCCAAGCTCTTCGACGAGTTCTTCGCCCAGAAGCGCGACCAGTACGACCACGAGGATGCCCCTCCCCCGGAGCTGAAGTATATGGACCTCTTCTTGTTCCACCACCGCGACCTCGAGTGGTTCAAGGAGCGCGGCTGCGAAATGATCAAGGTTAATATGGAGCCCGGCGACTTCGTCCTATGGGACTCGCGCACGATGCACTACGCCTGCCTGCCGGAGGGCGACCAGATCCGACATGTGCAGTACATCTGCATGACGCCGCGGCGATTTGCCACCCCGCGGGCGCTGGAGCTGAAGAAGTTCTGCTTTGAGAACTTCATTGGCACCACCCACTGGCCACACTGGTAGGTTCTAACATGCTCCGAACTTGAGATGGGGACTGACACTGTGATAGCAACATCCGACCCGCGGCTGAGAAGCCCATGCGAGATGGCCAGGTGTGCCCCAAGGACCGCGCCGAGCCATTCGAGAAGCCGGTGGTCACGGAGCAGGTGCTGAAATTGGCGGGTGTCAAGGAGTATTAGGTTGGATTGGTCGAGGTCTTAGATTGCATTTACGCAATACCAGAATGCAATTGAAGTTATCTTGAATATTACCTATGGCCGAGTAAGGAACATCTTGTAGCCTCTGAGAGTCTTCTGTGTGCATGCGACGAAAGTCGAGTTCCCTTCTGAGATCTGCTTTCATGACTACACGTTGGATGTTATGATCTCGAGTAATGCGCGTGCACGTCTTGTGGAAAACTTGCCCTTCGTGCTGATAGAGTCTCCGAAACCTTATTGAGGATCTCGAACAAGAGCCGAAGGCCAGCTACGCTGTTCCCCCGAGGACTCGTTGCCTCAATCTCGGTGTCCCCCGAAACAATGCATACAGAACTACCGAGCTCCTTCGCGTCGCTGAGGTTCCGAGTCTGGGGTAGCTTCCCCGCAGAGCCAAGCCAGCTGTCGTCTGGAGTTGCCTAAGCTACAGTCTATACCATTACCTACGGGAGAAATGGTATATAACGACAGACGAAAGGAGAGGAGAGGAGACATCCCAGCGAGGCTCATGAGGTCATACCGTCATCTCAACGCACACAATTCCATCCTTTCAACAACCGGTCGTCATGGCAGCAGCAGCCAAAGCCACCGACAAATCGTGTATTAGCCACGTTGAGGATATCGAGGAGGGCCAGATGGGCGATAAGCCTGATGCGGTAACAGGCACCGTGAAACTCACCGAGGGCTCGATCGTGTACATACCTACTCCCACCGCGGATCCTCAAGGTAGCCACCCCCTACTGTAACCACGCTTCGATGTGTGAAAGTTGACCATGATAGATCCTCTCAATATGCCCAAATGGCAGAAGATGGTGATACTCGTGGTAATCTCGATCTGTGAGTCCGGCTTCATGAGGTCCGACGATCATCTGCTGATGTCTTCTAGTCTCAACGCTAGGATTGGCCCTTGTGTCTGGGTTTGGGGGTCTGTTGGGGTTCTACATCCCCGAGTATAGCGCTGTCGGCAAAGGATACGATGATATCACTCATTTGATGACCTATCCTACCCTGTTCATGCAAGTCGACCGTTGCATCCCCGTCATGAAGAAGACCGCTAACACAGGATGCTGCACAGGGGCATCGGCAATCTCATCGGAATGCCCCTGGCAATAGGCGTGGGTCGACGAATCGTCCTCCTAGGATCGACTGTCATCCTCGTCATTGGTGCGGTCCTCTGTGCCACGGCCAAAGACTTCGAATGGCACTTATCCTCGCGAATGGTCGTGGGGCTTGCGGCTGGGCAAAGTGAGGCCCTAGTGCCCATGATTACGCAGGTCAGATCTTACCATCATTGAGCCTGAGCACTTTGCTGACATGAGAGCACAATGGGGGTGGATAGGAGATTTTCTTCCTGCACGAGCGGAGCAAGGCCCTGATGGGCCAGATGGCCATCCAGGTGACTCTCACCTCCGTGTGGGTGTTGTGTGCCTCCCCCATCGCAGAGGCCATCACGCCGCAGTGGTGGTACGGGCTGGGCGCTGCACTGGCCGGCGTGCTCCTCGTGCTGGCTTTCTGCTTCCTTCCGGAAACCAAGTATGAACGGTCGGCGAGCTCTTACCAGGGCGAGGGGACACCCGAGGATGTCAAGGTGGGGGATCAACCCACGGAAACCTGCACCGAGCGTCCAGCGCTAGACTTTGACACTTACGCCCCCCGAACGTGGAAGTCTGATCTCCGCCTGTGGGTTGACAGTCCAGACTGGACAAAGGTTCTGGAAGTCTTCCGGGTAAGGGTCCATCCATTCGCCCATGGTGCGCTGCCCTAACTGTTGTGCGCAGCAAACCTTCTCGCTTCTCCTCTTCCCCAACGTCCTCTGGGCCCTCCTCCTCAACGGCCTCACCATCGGCGTCAATGTGGCCATCGGCACGACCTACAGCACCATCCTCTCCGCAGCCCCTTACAACTGGCCCGACAGCAGCGCCAGCTACGTCAACTGCGGACAGATCATCGTGGCCCTGATCGCCCTCCCGCTGCTGGGTCACGGCTCCGACTGGCTGATCCGGTACTTCGCGCAGCGCAACTGGGGCCTCCACGAGCCCGAGACGCGCATCATCCCGTTGGTCCTCCCCATCATCGTGGGGGTTGTGACAGCTGTGTTCTACGGCCAAGGCGCCGCCCACCCGTACGAGTATCACTGGTTCATCTATGCGTGGACCGTCGCCGCGTACTACTTCTGCTTTGTCGGGGCCAACATCGTGGCTATCACCTATCTGCTGGATAGTTACCCGACCCGTGCGGGCCCCCTGCTGGTGATCATTTGTGCCTTCCGGGGGATCATCTCTTTTGGCACGAGCTATGGGGTCGCCCCGTTCATTGAGCGAAATGGCTATGATGGGACGTTTGGGGCGTTTGCGGGGTTGACGGGAGCTTTGGGGTTGTTGGGCGTGCCGATTTTTATCTGGGGGAAGCGCATTCGGCAGTTTACTGGGAGGTTTATCAAGGATTAGAGTTGGGGCTTGGGTTTGGGACAGTACTTGTTGTGGTCAACATGGCAGTTTAACAGCGTTTCTGTGGAAGTGACGCGATAATGCGTGTTTGTCATACACTTCAGTATGGAGAAGATGGATTCTATCTCATCTATCACGTATACATGTATTTACAATCCTCGATTTGTTGAAGCCACCGTGGCTGTACACATCAGTACTGCCCCTGCTGTAGCCGATCAAGTGATGTACAGGCAGGCGTGTGGAGGTATAAGTGCTTTGTATGTCCTGCAGAGTACTCGGCAGCTAGTCCGAAGGGTGTTCCTAGGTGACTAGGACTCCCAACTGAAACTCGCACCTCGTAGGAACTCTTGGGCAATTTGGGTTTCCTTCACTTCGTATCGTCTCACGGGCCATCCTGCGCAGCACGACTCTCAGTTCGACCCTGCGCCAATGCAATTAAATTCCATCCGCATTGACGGCCAATGCCCATCGTAAGGTCGGAGATGGCTGTGCAGTCTCTGTGGCTTGGTCCGAGGGGCAACCTCGCTGACCCTTGCAGCCACGGCACTAGCAGCTTGGGTGGAGTCTATGTCTGCGAGCTGTTTCGAGATCCAGGCCCCCGTGTCCACCAAGCTAGCAAGATCAATTCCAGTCTCGATGCTAGCCTTGTGAAACATGTATGCGACGTCTTCCGTCGCGACATTGCCCTTGGCACCCGGAGCGAAAGGGCAGCCCCCGAGTCCCGCGACACTGCTGTCGAACACGCGCACGCCGCACGTATACGCCTCCCAGACATTGGCAACCCCGCGGCCGTACGTGTCATGGAAATGCCCGGCGAGACAGTTGACCGGGACACCCGCATCAGTCAGGTACCAGATCAGACTGCGGACCGTTGCGGGCGATCCTACGCCTAGCGTGTCGCCTAGGCTGACCTCGTAGCAGCCCGCGTCGAGCAGGGCTCGAACGCAGCGGAGCACAGCAGCCGGGGAGGTCGGGCCATCGAAGGGGTCGGAGAAGATGCAGGATACGTAGCTGGAGCTGCAGTCAGTGCGATACTGGAAAGAAATACTCTCAGCAAGCGCCGCTTACCCTCTCACGGCCAGCCCCGCAGCGATGGCGTGGGATGCGACCTCCGTTGCTCTCTCGATCCCCTGCCCGACAGGACAGTTGATGTTGGCGCGGCTGAACCCCTCCGTCGCGCTGATGAACACAGCCACCTCTTGGACGCCCAGCGAGCGCGCAATCTCCAATCCTTTGAGATTGGGGACCAAGACCGGCAGTCGCAGGTGCGGATCGCTCGCCAAGCTTCGAACCGAGGGATGCTGTAGGAGATCGCGACAGTCGGCCAGCTGGGGGATTTTGCGGGGTGAGACCACTGATGTTAGTTCTATGCTCTGTAAACCGGCGTGGTGTAGTCGCCGGATTAGGTCGAGCTTGGTGGAAGTGGGGATGTGGGTGGCAACGTTCTGGAGTCCGTCGCGGGGTCCGACCTCGACGATTCTCACGGTGGGAGAGGCGGGTGGCATTTTGAGAGGAATGTCATCGATTCGTGATTGTCGAGATTTCAGGCTGGATATAGTTCATGCATGATCGGTATTGGGGAAGAAAGAATGGGAAAGTCTTACGCTGGGGACTAGAAGCAAAGCAGTCTAAGTAAGGTAGGATGAACCGAGGTTGAGAGAAAGGCCGAGGGGTGAGTGAGGGTTTGGAGGGCGCGTGCCCTTTTAACCTTTTAACAGTTAAGGGTGTTTGTCTGACTCCGAGGCGCATTCCCAGTTCCAACTCCGTCCGACTCCTTGCGGCAGGTAGTAACAATACAGACAGAATACCGCGCCAAGCGTCAGCTACACACCTCTTGAGTCCAATCTAAGCGGTAATTTTGGACGAGCACAAATGACCGAGGAAATGGGATTACACGGTCGCAGTCAGCCTGACTGACTGTTCGGACATTTAAACAATTCAATGACGCAGTGAACCCCAGTCTACATATAGTAATCTGCTTACTGCATAGAGACACCTGGAAGTCCTGCTGGGGGGCCTTATGACGCCCTTAACTCGACAGAGTTGTACCCCACCACTTCTGACAGCCGGATGCGCCATCAGTTGCTCCTATCATCTAGTGCACATGATCTGCCTCAAGCCACGTTTCACGCCCTGAGACAATTTCAGAAGATGGTCACGATGCTGTGATTCTTTTATCTACCTCGGATATTCAGGTCCCCAATGCGACCGGGGATGACCGCATACCCCGCGTCATCCAGCACTGCTGCATCCCCGGTATGAAAAGACGCGTTGCTTGGTCGGTGAAGCGAGGAGATCGTTGAGGAGTAGGTGTTATTGGTCAACGTTGCAATTGCCTGCTTGCTTACTGACTCGGAAGTTAACATGGCAGCTTTGAAAATGGCCCGTTGTCACTGAAACAAGAGAAGCTCGCTTGGATCATGACTAAAGTGAGGCAGAATGGCACATCGATTAGTCGACCTATCGTTTTGGTCCAGAGCGCGGACCCGGTAGGGCCGGTGCGGGTGCATGTCTACGCGAACAAATTGAGAGAGCAGAAGTACTGAAGAGAATCAGAAAGTCAAGAAAGGGAGCAAATCATGATCAGACGCATCGGCTGGCACAAGTCTGATATAGCTTCCTGCAACAAATGGGGCTGCGGGTCCGACAGGGCGGGGTGATTCCCCCCATCGGTCCGAGACCCTGGTCAATCCCCCGAGCACGCATCTAATCGGGCATTTGATTTCTTCCGTCCAAACTAAGTACGGTCAACATGCTTGTTACATTAGATATATTGATTATTGAGATTTAGTGAGCCTTGTCGTTGGAATCGCCGAAGATGCCTCGCATGATGATAAGGCGAAGGGTATCTATATTTGTGTACTGTTAATTGATCAGGAAGTAACAAGGAGTTAGTCGCAGACAGGCACAAGAACATGATCGATTTGGTGGAAGGAAGAAGTGTTCAAGGAGACAACACAGCTCTCACGGTCTGGTGAAGCTTTCTCCATCGTTGTACAGATGCAAGTTGTGATGCTGATTCCTGTCGCCGTCCGAGCTGCAACAGCTAGCTGGCATGATCGCAAACACCCATAACAGCTACAATCGCCTTGTTGGGCGGGAATTCATGAATATCTCACAGCCCATTGCTGACATACACCGATATCGCTCTTCACCGTTATCATGTAATTGAGAATCTGGTGCTCGAGCCCTCAGCCCCGCTGCTGATATGACACTACTCGAGGATAGTCCGAGATCGGCTTCACTGAACTGCCGCCCGGGGAGTACGGGTCGAGATTGGCCGAGAAGCCCTACATTAGCAATGCCCCTGGCCATGCTGCCTTTATCTACATCAAGTCATGGTTTGGTTCTCTTCGACAGCCAGTCCAAGCATAGGAACGCTCACTCATTGAGTCCTTGGGGATCAGGCAGCTGACACGACCGCGATCCTGTCAATCTTGAATTCTGTGAGATCTGGATTCGCGAGTGTAATTCTCCGATGGCATTTCAGAACGGCAGTTGACTCCTCGATCTTCACCAGCGATCCTCAATTTGGGCTTAGATTCATCAATCTCTTCACCCCCATATTAACGCTTAGCAGCTGGTGCCCCACATCCCCGCAAAATGCGACCATTGTGAGGAGGGGAAGAGGGTACTCCGGGGTCAAAGTGGGGATGCTCATTTGTCAGACTCCTGAACCGCTGGACGAGGGCAAGTCGATACCATCGATTCTCCACCGGGTCTGCAAAGGTTTCAGAGACATGAGAAATATAAACAACACTATCCAACCCCTCATCTAGGCTGGGATTTCTTCACAATAAGCATGGGCGGCATAGTCACAATGGGTCCCTTTCGTTATCTCTCCCACCTGGCTCTGGCGAGCGCGTCACTAGGCCTGGCGGAGAGTAGATTGTCCTGTACACCCGAGCCATTCTCCAAGTACCTGTCTTCTGCTGGCCATGAGAATGCCACGGTCTTACTGGCATTTCACATCGCGAAGGGCGACACCTTTGAAATCCCGGCCAGTGACATCGCGTATCCGCAGTCGCCGAACGAATTACCTGAGCTCTGCGTCGTGCAGATTAATGTGACATCAAGTGCAACCTCAGCGTACACATTCGGACTCTTCTTGCCTACCGAGTGGAACGACAGATTCTTGTAGGTTTCAAGCAAACCAGTTCCTTTGGTTGTCGCTCACCATAGTCCGAAACAGAGCGGTCGGCAATGGAGGATTTGCGGGAGGCATCAACTGGGTCGATATGGTCAGTCATTTCTATACCCCCGAGAGCTCTCAGCAGAAACTCATGGAAGCAGGGCGTCGGCGCGCGATACGGATTCGCTACCATGTCCACCGACACGGGACACAACAGCATCTCCTCGGACGGCCGGTGGGCATACCACGAGCCCGAAAGACTGATCGACTGGGGCTACCGCGCTATGCACGGTTCAGTGGTCCTGGCCAAAGAATTGACGGAGCAATACTACGGCGATGCCCTGAAGTACAACTACTACAGCGGCTGCTCAACCGGCGGAAGACAGGGACTGCGATCCGTGGAACTGTACCCCGACGATTTCGACGGTGTCATCGCCGGCTCTCCCGCGTGGTGGACGGCGCATCTGCAGCCCTGGACGGTGAAGGTCGGGACGTACAATGCTGACCCCGCCACTCAGATCTCAACAAGCATGTTCAGCGTTATCGGCGCCGAGATCATCAAGCAGTGTGATCACCAGGATGGACTGTCCGACGGGATCGTGTCCGCGCCGCAGCAGTGCGATCTGCGCCTGGAGACGCTCCTCTGTCAAGGCATCAATGCCACCACGTGTCTGACCCCGGCGCAGCTTCAGACCCTGCGCCTCATCTACAGCGACTACGTCGACGTCAACCAGACCTTTGTCTTCCCCCACCTGCTGCCGGGCAGCGAAGCGCAGTGGAGCGTGTTAGTCAATAACGGGACCGCCAATGGCCTCGGAGTTGATTACGTGCGGTACTTCCTTGGTCAGGGGAAGCAGTGGCAACAGGACCAGTTCGATTACAGTATCATCCAGCTTGCGGATCGACTCGACCCCGGCAACGCGACGGCCGACGATTTCGACATCTCGCCGTTTCAGCAGAAGGGCGGGAAGCTGCTTATGTACCACGGTATGGCGGACGGGCTCATCCCGACGGACAGCAGTCTTCACTACTACAACAAGGTCACCGAGGAGCTGATCCCCAAGGGGATCGACCTGGACTCCTTCTATCGGTTTTTCTATGTTCCTGGGATGCAGTAAGTTGCCCTTTGATGCGGATTCGATCAAGGGTATGAGACTACAGGACTGATAAGAACTATGAAGACACTGCTCAGGCACGCCAGAGAGCATGCATGCGCCATGGTACTTCGCGGGCCCCAACCAGGCCCCCACGCTCTCGTCGAGTCTCCACAGTGTCCCTCAATACCAGGATGCGCATCACGATATCCTGCTGGCCCTGATGAGCTGGGTGGAGAATGGGACCTCGCCCGAGCCGCTGATCGCCACCACCTGGCAGAATGACACGACCCAGAATGAAGTGTACCGTCAGCGGCCATTGTGTTTCTACCCGCAGAAGGCCGTGTACACGGGCAAGGGGGATGCAGATGAGGCAGCGAACTGGGAGTGTCGGTCGCAGTACTAGAGGAGTTTGAGGCTTGCAGTGCTTGCAGTGCTTGCAGTGCCTGCAGTGCTTGCAGTGCCTGCAGTTCTATAGAATAGAAGGAGGCTATTATTACACCATAAGTTGCTGTTATTGTGCAGTGTTGATCGTGAGCCAATTTATCAGGTGGCCTGCAAACCCAGCCCTGGCAGTCAAGAACTTATCCTGAGCCTGGAAGAGCGGTTGTCCTTCCCAGTGCGGTTAGATCCCGCGGGTCCATACGGTAGGTAGGAAACTGTACGCGCCGGCTTGGAGCTTCTCTCTCCAACTCACTTGTTCTCTCATTTGCAGCCCTAGACAGCAGTCAGAGCCACCACTTTCCACACCACCAAACACTCTAGTTCCTCCTTATTTATCTGCACAATGTTGAACTCTCTCACCAAGCATCCCATCATACAAATCACTCGGGCAATTGCCAGATCATATAGCCTCCGCTCCCCTCATCCCTCCCGCGATGTCACCCTGTGATGCCTCAAGTGGGGCGCCTCGTCTAGGCCACCCAAGAGAGAAATGCCACCCCCGCACTACGCGCTGCAGAAACCAGCCACCCCACGGGGAGATTGACTAATCGCTGAGACAATTAGAAGGGAAGGCCGTGGCTAGCCGGACCAAAATAGATTGGGCCCCTCAAATCGTGTGTTGAAGGGAGGGGAAATTGTAAACGCTCACTCTACCCCCGCACAAAATGGCCTGACCACATCGTGGACAATACAGTACAGGCGTCATGTTCATCACTGGATCTGGGGTTGTCTGTGCAGCTTCCCCAGACCGCAACTGTGGGGGATGGCTCCCTTCCCGGTCCATAAAAACCCCGCGACTGTCGCTATCGCAGACGCAGATGCTCTTGCTACCTCTTTCAATCCGGTCGGTCGCATCCGCCCTGAGAATCTTTGCTGCTGACCCAGACCATGATCTCGTCGAACGTTGAAGGCCGCGGGGGGTGGGAAGATCCCCCACCCGAGACGCGATGGAGCATCATCCGCAACAACCCTAAACTCATGGCCATTGCATTTTTTGCCTCGTGAGGCATCACCACCTCTACGATTAACAACCAACGAACGAGACGTACTGACACCTAGTTCTTCTAGATTCGGTGGATTCGAATATGGCTACCAGCAGGGTGTCCTGGGCCAGTCCCTCGTTATGTACCGCTTCAAGGACAACTTCCCCACGGTGGTCGCCTCGTCCAGTGCCACGGGGTGGCTGACATCCGTGCTGCAATTGGGGGGCATTGTGGGCTCCCTCTCGGCGGGAATACTGGGCGAGGTCTTCTCACGCAAGTACACCATGTTCTCGGCCTGCTGCTGGGTGGTCCTAGGCAGCTACCTCTATTGCGGTGCGACCTACCACCACCCAGCCCTGCTGTATGCGGGCCGCTTCTTCACGGGGCTGGGCGTCGGGACCTTCAGTGGGGTCGGGTGAGTGGCTCTTCTTCTTTCAAGGCCCGGAACAAATAGCTAACGCGTCACCATGTCGACCACAGCCCGCTCTACAACGCCGAATTATCCTCCCCCCAACTCCGCGGCTTCATGGTCTCCTTCTACCAGTTCGCCACCATCCTCGGGATCATGCTCTCGTTCTGGTGCGGCTACGGCAGCAACAACATCGGTGGCACGGGAGAACACCAATCCGACCTCGCCTGGCGCCTCCCCTCGATCATCCAGGGCATCCCGGCGGCATGCCTGGCCCTGGGCATCTGGTGGCTGCCGTTCTCACCGCGCTGGCTGGTGAAGCAGGGCCGCGACGAGGAAGCCCGCCGAACACTCTCCTCTCTCCGCAAGCTCCCCGCCGATCACCCCGCGGTGGAACACGAGTACAAAGAGATCAAGGCCGAGTGTCTGTTCGAGCAGCGGGCGTTCGCGCGGACCTTCCCGCACCTCGCCGAGCGCGAGAAGCAGAGCGTCCTGGCGCGCGAGTTCGCGCAGTACTACAACATCGTGCGCACGTGGGACAACTTCAAGCGCGTGGCCATGGCGTGGCTCGTCATGTTTTTTCAACAATGGTCTGGAATCGACGCCATCATCTACTACGCGTCGAACGTCTTCCAAAGCCTGGGCCTGACGAGCGGCACCTCGGCGCTGCTGGCCACTGGCGTGACGGGGGTGGTGTTCTTCGTGTGCACCATCCCAGCGATGCTGGTCATTGACCGCGTCGGCCGCAAGCCCATGCTCCTGCTGGGGTCGACGGTCATGTTCATCGCGATGATCATCGCCGGGGTGATTGTGGCCAAGTTCCGGCACGACTGGCCGGGCCATCCGGCCGCGGGCTGGACGGCGGTGGCATTCATCTGGGTGTATGTGGGCGCGTTCGGGGCGACCTGGGGCCCGGCGTCGTGGACCCTGGTCTCCGAGATCTTCCCTCTCTCCATCCGTGCCAAGGGGGCGTCATTCGGCGCGTCCAGTAACTGGGTACGTTTCTCTTTTGCCCGCTTGATAGACTGTTTATGCTAACCAAAGGGGTAGCTCAACAATTTTGCGGTCGCGTTCTTCGTCCCGCCCATGCTCTCCGCGTGGGCCTGGGGCACGTATATCTTCTTCGCCGTCTTCCTGGCAGCCGGCATTGTCTGGGTGTGGTTCTGCCTCCCGGAGACCAAGGGTGCAACGCTGGAAGACATGGATCGGGTGTTCAACAGTCGGACGGGCGAGCAGGATGCCATTCTGCTGGCTCAGGCCCGAAGTGACGTGGGTCTGGACCAGCTGGTTCACGCCACGGCGGTCGAGAAGCTGGGGAGCATGTATATCGAGGAGGAGAAATCGTCGGTCCGTCAGGAGGAAAGGGCATGAGGATAGCCTGGTGATGCTGGGCTCATGTGTAACGCAGTTATGTTTATTGAAATGAATCTGACTTGTACCTGTTCAAATACGTTTTATGCGAACTATGGGAGAAAGGGCAGCGGACCCTCCGCGGATGCTCCGTGGAAACTCCGAATACCGCAGCACTTGGCCCCACCGCCAGCTGTATATAAGAAACCACGGTCGCAAAACTCACAACAGGATCATTTCACTTGCGGAAGAACACTATGGCCACCTCGCCAACAGTGCTTATCATCGGCTGCGGAATTGCCGGTCCTGTGCTGGCCATTCTGCTCAAACAACGAGGCTATGCGCCCATTATGTTCGAGAGGGTCAGCGCACTCGGCGAGGCGGGCGCATCGCTCCTCATCCAGCCAAACGGGTCAGCCACGCTGCCTCTCTAATCGAACTTCACCCCATACTGACAACCTTCCAGAATGAAGGTCCTCAGTCTTCTAGATATGGCCAAATCCCTCGAGCAAGAATTCAAACCGCTGCGCGGGTACTGGCACGGCACGCCCGACGGCCAAACCCTCGCGTCTTCGGGCCTGGCGGGGGAATTCAAGACGCGATACGGGTTCTCAGCCGTAGGCATCCGACGCTCCGAGCTGAATCTCCGCCTCAAAGCCCTGCTCCTGGATCAGGGAATCGAAATCCACGAGGGATGGGAATTAATCCGCATTGAGGAGCACGAGGACTCCGTCACGGCCAGATTCACCAACGGGCAGTCGATGACCGGCTCGTTCCTCGTGGGATGCGATGGCATCAAGGCCGCGTCGCGGCGGGAGATCCTCCGGAACCTCCACGACAGCGATGAGGGCCCTCCGATGTTCACGGGCTTGACCCAGACCGCGGGCATCTCGCCCACCCCGACGACCCTGCAGGACCGAGCAGGGCTTATGAGTAACTGGTATGGCGAGGGCATCCATGTCATCGCCTATCCAGTTTCCAAGATGCATACCTCCTGGGCAGTGACGCTCCCGGATGCGAATGAGCAGCCGGAAACGTGGAGGCTGTCCGGTGCCGAGGAACACGCGGCGCGGCGCGGCGAACTGCAGGCTCAGCTAGCGGGATTCGAGCCCGCGGTCTTGCAGCTGGTCGCTGATGCGGAGCGTCTGATCAAGTACGGCTTGTTCGATCGGGAGGAGTTGACGGCGGAGCAGTGGTACTCACGCCGCTGCGTGTTAGTGGGCGATGCTGCGCATCCCACCAGTCCGCATATTGGACAGGGGGCGAATCAGGCGTTGTACGTATGGGCTAGGACCAAATGACGTTTCAGTCAGGCTGACAACTTGTACCCAGGGAGGACTGCTATCATCTTTCACATCTTCTACCAGACCTCCAGCAAAGCTCGATATCCGCCGCAGAGACCACGCAGCTGAGTGATTTGAACCTGATAGAGATATTCCGAGCCTTCGCACAGCTCCGTCAACCACGCACATCACAGTTGGTGAAGGAGGCGCGACGCCAGGGCGAGCAGCGGGTGGTGGTGGGCGGACTGACCAGATGTCGCGAGCGAGATGCTCGCATTGTGGCAGCGTGGAAGAATTCGAAGGTGTTGTTGGAGAATTTCGACCGGTTGCTGCGGGAGCCCTTCTAGCAGTGCCGTATGGCATCCATCATTGCTGTGGTACAGTCCCTTTCTGTCACTCTGAACCACCAGTCAGCTGAGAATACGGTACGATCCTGTCTTTTCGAAACACGGGAGCAATCCCGCCGTATCTTGAAGGTGTCATTCCTCGGCGGTACCGACGAGCTCTCCTCGACAATCATCGGGTAGGCACATCCATTAACCAAGCAGGCTCGCGGCTTCCTTCTCGATTGTGGATCCCCAACAGTCGAGGAACCAACAGGGGCTGGTGGTGAACAGTGATCGATGGGATGCAAGCCGGATCCTTCATGGACCTGTGAATATGTCTGCTTTGTTGTTTTGTGTCTGCGAGGCTCCGGCAGAGATCTGTGAGAATTGTTCTCAAGTACAGCTCGAAGACATGGTTTGTAGATCGATTGTTTTGGGAATTTTGTGAATATCAACTAGCTCAATCCACGGCGAGGCGATGATCTGAATCCATGAGATGAAGAGTCGCTTTCTCCGAAGAATTGGATTCGCTCAACCCAGTTCTAACTCGACTAACACTGGGCCATGGGCTGTCATTGATTATCTACATTCACTCGGAGCGCAATTTTGGGATGGGTCCATCATTAACCTAATGGATCTTACTGACATATACCCCAAGAACTTTAATCGATGAACCTTTATCGGTTAGCAAATAGCTCAGTCAGCTATTCACAAATACCAGAACTCAAGTCTGTAAATAACCCCATTCTAAGACTTGCTAAATAACACAGTTACTAGAATCGTACTATATATCGAGCAATAAATTAAAGCATCATAGCATCAACCTGACCTTGTTCATTCCCACACGACCACCTTCGTCCCCTTCTG
Organism: Aspergillus floridensis; assembly: GCA_012184565.1. Lineage (NCBI taxonomy): Eukaryota > Fungi > Ascomycota > Eurotiomycetes > Eurotiales > Aspergillaceae > Aspergillus > Aspergillus floridensis. Next base: position 67,534 of record MU034418.1, read on the forward strand.
GTCACTAAACACACTGTTCACCTCCCCGATATCTGCCCCTATAACACCCGAACCATTCGAAGCCAAGAATACAAGGGACGTAAGTATTCTGGGATGCTCTAGTCGGCCACAAAGTTGAATGGCGAGCCTGTCCGCTGATGGCCCCTGCATATGCGCCCACTTGACGAGGGTGGGGGCGCCGCGACAACGTGGATCGTCTCAAACACCAAGACCCCGCACCCTGACCTGTGCACACATGCTGGCCAAAGCTTCCTGAATGCTCCATATTGACGGTGGGGAGTAATAAGCTTGATCGCTCCAAGCACAAGCCCCTTCATGCGCCTGGCGAGCGAGTGCAGACATTTGAGGCCGAACGTCTCGAATGGAAAATTCCACATGGCCGGTAACTTATGGGTGAGCATCCTCAATACAAGCACACCTTTGATAAGTCTATGGTCGTAGTTGTCCCCACTTGGCCTATTTTTTACAGCCGAGCAGGCTGTCAGCCGCTATAATACCAATGCTGAAGCGGTGTAGCAGGAACGAGCCAGAATGATAGTCTAGTGGCTCGTCTCTGTCTCGAGCCAAGCACGTACCCTCAGTCGCATCGTCCCAGTTGCTGCCATGGATTCAGTTTTGCATGATGCGGACGAGCCACCACCTTCAACACGAACCATCCTAACTCAAGATCATGTTGCAAATTGGCTACTGCGTGATGATGGGCCACACAGAGAAGCGACCAGAAGCAACAATGGATAAAATATTAATGTTCATGAATTAAAACTCTCTCGTAATCATTGCAATTGCTACAACACCTTCTCCAACAACTCATTCAATTCCTGGACCACAAATTCCGGGTTATCCTTTTGCACGAAGTGGCCCGCGTTCGGCGCAATCAAAGGGCCCTTGCTGAACTCGGGCTCGGTGATCTTGACCAGGCCCTCGTTATAACGGTGCCAGTACGGGTTGAAGAAGCGGTTCGTGACCGGCTTGGGCGAGCCCAGCTTGACCGACTCTTCCGCAAAAGCATCAAAGTCGTGTCCCACAACCGTCACATGGGGTCCGTGACCCTCAGGACCTTCTAGCTGCGGGCCGTCACTGGCAGGGAGCAGCTCGCGCAAGTTCCGCCGGCTGAGACCCTCTTTGCTTCCGACGGTCGGGTGGAAGAGGCGGCGGATGCCGGCCCGCACCGCGCGGATGGCCTCGACGGGGATCGGGGCGATGCTGGCGGGATCGAAGTCCGGAGAATCCGGATCCGGGAAGATAGAAATAAAGTCCGAGTTGGCGAGGACGCTGTCGAGCAATAACAGCGCGGCGACGGTGCCGGGGTAGTTCTGCGCGTAAAGCCGAGCCAACGCGCACCCGATCGAGTTCCCCACCAGTACCAGCGAGACGGAATTCACGTCGGCGACACCCAGCTTCTCACTGGTGATCTGTACGAGCAGCTGACGGAGATCTTGGACGGCGGCCAGGCAGTCATGGCCGTGGGTGGGGTCCTCAGCGCCGGCGTCGGCGGGATCGCGATCAGTCGTCTGGCCTTGGCCGAAGCGGTCGTACGTCAAGATGGCTGGGCTGTTGCCTTGGCGAACAGATTTCAGTTGCGCAATGACAGGCTGCCAGAAGGCTTGTGGCAGGCCGAGCCCATTCACAAAGACCACCAGGACGGGCTTGGCGGATGCTCCCTCGGGAGCTTGGAAGGTATAAGCCAGCTGCGCCGAGGGTTTGGTAGTGAGGGCGAGAAACTCTACGTCGGCCATTTTGGGAGGAAGGACTCTTCTAGGTATCAAAGAGAAAAGGCCCGAGGAAAGTCAGACTAGTGAATGAGGAAGTAGGCCTACTCAAGAATATTTCTTTGTCTGTGCCCAGTGGTTACGTGAGAACCGACGGGATTTATAGCCATTGTTCGTATCGGTGAGGCTGAAGTGGGGGGGCGCGCGCAAAAGGAGGGGTGCTGACGGGCTGATGATTATAGACGAACTAACCACTAATTTGGCACAATCATTATACTAGCTGGTATTACGCGGTTGCTTCGTTTCCTTTCTTGATGTTTGACGCTAGGCATTCTTACGATGCTGACAACATCGTAAGATGGTTAAGTTAGTCAACTAACTAATTTGCAGCATGTTGACTCAGCATGGAGAGCTACCCAAGGGGGATTAGGGCTGATTTTTAGGGCGACTCGCAGCTCAGCTCTACGGAGAAGCGATGCAACACCCAACGAAGAGTCTGATCAAATGACAGGCCGCCAGAAGCAAACAAGGAAGCTAGTCCGATGGAGTAAATGCAAAGACTCCTGTTGGCCCAATTGCAATGTACAACGGCGCGCCAACGACTCGAATACCTGCACAATCGTCCCGATTTGTCAAGTCATGAACCTGTGTTTGTTCTGCAAGCGGTTCGTACTGTTTAGCTCATGTGATGCCCAATGCCAGAGGTTTTGTCAGTTACATTTTATCGATCGGTTTTGAGTTTGACGGCTCCCTGGACAGAAGGCACCCTGGTGTTTGCACAACTCGCAGCATGAACGCCTTATCCAGCAAGCTAGAAGCGGCCAAGGCCGGTGATGTATTCTAAGTCAGATATGATGGACCCGGGTGAGTGGCATGGTGGTCAAGACTGCATGTTGATAGATGCATAGAATTCAATATCTTCTGGAGGTTAACTCAGCCGAGCCCGCGGTACATGTATAGGGTTCTTATATTCATGTGGTTCAAGTTGACACCTCGTGGGCTCAGGTTTCAGGGACCGCATGACCATATATGGATTAAAGATATGCAAGAACAATTCGAAGCGGGGCAAGTCTAAATCATTGCATCGTGCATGCCACAAAGAGATATCGATTATATTTATTGGATAACATCGTACCAGATACACTGATCCCCAAAGAATCAGGACAGAGATGATTGAATTTCTACACATTGCCTCGTGGTGATTCTTGCGGTGATTCAACTGAATTTACCAACCTTGAACGAAAGAGCCCATCTTAAGGGGAATGCGACGTGTCACCGGCAGCGCAAATCGGCTCTCCGGCTGCTACCTGACCTGCTCACCACTTCTGGCATGCATGGATCTCAGTTCTCTTGCCTTATTCCCGGGCGCATCAGGGCGAGAAAATGTTGTTGTTGAGTCGGCGAGTCTGGCAAGCGTTGGATCCCAACATTGGTCGCAATTATCAAGCATAGCTTCTCATCCGACGCGAATCAGTCTTTTGAATGACCGAAAGTCAGAAGGCGAGCACAGAGCCGGCTAGAGGCCACGCCAACATTGTGCGTCCTTGCGTAAGCCCAACCTCTCGAGTCCTGGGTGTCCTCACTGACCAGTTCAAGTCAGCTGTCGCGGAATCACCAAAATCGAGGTAGTGTCATTGCAATGGTTTACGCGTGGTCCTGCCAGGCTGCCTCTTTTTTCCACGAGGCGGGGGTTCTTAACCATTCGGCGGAAGCAGGTGGCTGCAATTGAGCTCGCTCAAGCCGAACTGCCGAGGGACTTGGTGGTTGTGCGAACATCGGTCGTGAAAAGGTGAGCAGGCGAAATTGCCTCGAGGTTGACCTTCCGTTGCCAGCCGTCAAGGTCTCGCTGTGTGGCCACCGGCTAGAACCCCCAGTTGACAGCAAGAGCCGATCCAACCGCAACGGTCGCATTTGTCGAGCAAGCATGTTGCGAAGCAGGACGGTTGCCCAAGTCCAAGGACGCGGATTTGTGGGTTAAGCGAGCAGACGTCCCAGGCGCTTTCGAACGAGAACTAATCATCCAAGAATGCAGTCGAGGAACGCTCTCCCCCCTAATGTCGGACCCTACACATCTTCGGTCACCTCCACTCAACCGAGTAACCGAGGGCCATCCGCTTGATTCTCGTCGAGTTCCTGCTCCCCGAACGGAGATGAGGATGCACGCTCTAAAATAAGCGGAGGTTGAAGGTCGAACGTTGAGTGGGTGCAAGCCTGGAGGAAAACTGCAGATCCCCGTTGAGGGCAGGCAGCGCTCATCCTTGCCCTGCCTGGGAAAATATCCGGTGATCGGCAACTTTCCCTGGTGAGTGTTTGCCGGCAACGGGCCCACTCTCTCAACGCCCGGAACTCGCGCGTTTGATCCCGACTCATCGCGACTCAGCTCCTCGGCGCCCGATGACGCGTTATGGATACTGAGTACATTGGAGAGTTTCCAAGCAAGGAACTGTTTTCCTGCAGACGGATATGCCAGGGGTTGTGGTCGCAGGGCGTCGGAAATAGGAGACTGGGGCTGTTGCAAGGTGCGCACGGCGTTGCTGTTCTAGTGGGGTCAGCATGAACAGTAAACGACGGCAAGGCTGCAGCTTTGTTTGCTGACCTTGGAAAGATGCCGATCCACTTGATACGGAAATTTGCGTTCCGTCGGCGGTTCGTTGCTCAGCTTTGCTGGTCAAACAGATACTGGGTGTCTTCTATGCTGGCGAATTGCAGCAGGTGCGGTAGGCCGCGGAGATGTCATCGTCCGAGCAGTGGCAGGGGATCAGCGCAGCGCCAAGGGGTGAGAAGAGATGCATACCTATGCATACCTACGGTCGGTATGCTTGCATGATTAGTCAGACACACGCACAATCTCGGTCAACCAAGTAGTTAATGCTACTAAGTACTGAGAAATTCAAATTGAGTAGCCAAAGTTGGCGATTTGACGAAAGTTGTCCAGAACATCACAGCAACTCAGCGATACTCCGAACCGTGTTAGATTCTCTGGGCTTGCCCGAGTCACTTGGGAGTCTGTCCACGTGGACTGTACCCGCAGTCGTCTAAACCTCCAAATCGCTGACCGAAGATTCTTGTCTAAGTTTCCCAAGATCTTGGAGCCCCCCGCAAAGATAAAAGTAAGGTCTGCGCCTCACCATTCCCACGGTACAGCAGTGGCCGCGGCTGCAGCTATTGTCTTCGCCCAGACCAAATCGGTCTTGTGAACAGCCAAGAAGTCGATGATTCGTATGGACGTCCTTTGCCAGAAAGTTCTGCAGAAAGGTTTGATCTGTGGCTCGGCTGCTTCCGGTGCGCTTGTCAGGTGCAAAAGCAGGAATTCGAAGAAGGAGTATCCCTTGGATTAATCATAATGATACCCCCATCGCCGGGATTGTCCGCATGTTTCATTCTAGTGATTCAAGCATCTGCTCAGTGCGCAGGACAGATTAATCGCTACTATTTATATCTTTTATGCTGATCTCAGGGTGTTATCAGTGCAGGCGGTCCTGGCTGATAGAGTGGTGATGTACAGTATATTATTAAATAGAGATCGACCCGTCCCATGCGACCGAACAATATCTAGACAGGGTATAGTTCTTTCAATAGACATCTTGCGAGTTTGCCGCGCCAAGAATCAAGAAGATAGGCGAAAGTATGCTAGGATTGAAGAAGGAATGACGGCAAATCGTCAGGATTCTCCCCATTTCTCGGCAGCCGTTCCGTTAAGGTTTCTAAATGACATGGACGACCAAAAGCCATCAAAGTCTATGGCCTACACAGTATTCTGTGCCGACGGAGCATGATTATTCCACTGGGTCATCCTCGCGTGCTCATGAGTGGCAATTCGTCGATCAAATCCGACCTGCCACGCCGATCGGGGCCATCACCAGAATGGCATCATCCCGTGGTCACGACTGTGCTGTGCTTTAGTCTGGACGAAGTACTGATACCAAGCCCTCTAGGCCCCAAACCCCCCTGAACCACCTTCGTCGCGTCGCTTGTGGTGGACAGCACGCTAGGCTCCCCCTGCAGCGACAGTCGTGGCTAGTGTGGCGTGCTAGCGACGCGAAGGAACGTCTTCCCGGAGATCGACGACCAAGGAAGCCGGGGAGGGGGGGTCTATTTACTCTGTAATATTCCCAGAACAGCGAATTTCGACAGAGTGGTGTTTAGAAGCACCGGAAACACCTGCAGCTACATAGTATGTAGTACATAGTCAGCAGTTAGCAGCTAGCTAATGGCACGAACCAGATTTTAATCTATTTGGTTTACGATAACCTCTTCACGGCGAACTTCCGTTGTGTGTGGGTTCGCAGGCGGGCGCGCCCGATGGGGGCTGGCAACTGGTAAGCTGGCGCGCTCGGTCGCACGCGGTGGAGGTGGGCGGCCTCCAGGCTAGCCTACTACACAACTGTAACCGTGCTAGCTTTAACCGGATTAACATTGGGAAGGTGGAAAGAAATGCCTGATAAGCGAGTCATGACAGGCCGAGGAAAGCCGGGTGGTGGCGTTTCGAATGGGGTGACTTATCCCAGCACGGCATGTTTATTTTCCATTTTGGTCGATTTCCCCGGTCCTAAGGGACCCGGCAGTCTGGTACTCTTTCCAGAATCCATGCATGCATGCATGCAACCAGGCAAAGTGGCCCTGGGGGTTGTTGGCACTAACTGTAGACACGAGGCTGGGCATGCTTGGGGAAGGGTTTGCTGGTACTCGAACTACTAGTACAATGCGGATTGTCATCTCGCTTGGAGAGAAAACTTGGCAAACAATGATTATTGAGAAAGAGTTTCCCCTCCGTCCATAAGTGCTATTGAGCTGCCAAATAGAGATTTAGGATTTACCCAACAGTGGTGAAAGTCTAGACTGCCGCGAAGGAGAATTGGCTGGCGGGCAATGATGATAGTCTCTAGGGTTAGGGTGGAGGGGGGGGGGGGGGCGGGGGGGGGGGGCGGCGCGCACATGAACACACTCGCCAATCCAAGCTTATACGTCGGATCCACCGAGGTCACTAGCGGCCATAGTGTTACGAGGCGCACGATGCTCGTGACGATTGTCCTACCGTCCAAACCCATTAGCTAACCCTGTCCTCTTACCCACCCCCTTCTCCGCACCATCACCCAGGGGAAGACGTACAAACACCCCACCAAAAACATCCCAAAGATCCCTACCTTCTGCACCGTCGGCAAGGTCAACTTCATCACAATGGGCACGGGAATCAGAATCAACACCACGTCGCTCAGCGTATTCGTCACCGCGGTCGCCATGTAGATCCCGGGCCGACTGATGCACCCGCCCGTCGTGTCGGTGACGTCCCAGTTCCGGCCGACGGGGTGGCACGCGAAGATCAGCGCCAGCGTGAGCGCGATGCTGTACGCGATGATGAAGACGGCCACCCCGTTGATCACATACTGCCAGAACCGGATCATGCTGAGCAGCCGGTAGTAGAGCATCAGGAGCGCGATCTTAGCCAGCGCCAGGCTGGAGATGTAGATTGTGGCAGCGGGAACGACGACCTTTTTTTTTTTTAAAACCGGGGTTAGTGGATGCAATTTAAATTTTGAGTAATGGGGCGGGCCGGACGCACCTTGAGATAGGTGTTGATCTGGTCCGGCGTCAGAAACCAGATATGCACGCCGATGTGCGCGTGCTCGAATCCGTCTGCTTCAGTTAGTGCCCGCTGACTCCCCTGAGACGAGACAAATTAGGGTGCAACGTACAGATGATAAGCCCCTGTGTCGCCATGGAAATGACCTATCGCGCGTGAGCACTCTCTGTTACCACGGCGTATTAAACAGTGACATCATACCCAGGCGCATATTAAACACACTGCGACAACGACAGTCAGCCTCGACCCGACCAAGTTTTGGAAGTGTACTCACCATCATCCCACCAGAACTTCTTCATAATCCGGATCTTCGTGTAGACCCGCATCACCAGCAACGTGGTGCACACGGCGATCCCCACCGTCGCCAGTGCCAGATTCGTCGTCCGCAGCCAGCCGTGGCCGGGACTGCCGGTGGTGTTACTCGCTGGAGCGGCTGCGCTGGCTGCCTCCATGATGAGGTGCCGTAGAGGATACAAATACAAAGAACGGGGGCATGATTGCTCCACCAGGAGACTGGTTGACACTGTTTTGCCTTCGCGAGGGGGTCATGGGGCGGCGGGGTGGGATTTTATACTGGGGAATTAAGGTTGGGGGGATGCACGGATGCACGCATCATCGACTCGGCCAGTTGCCGATCCGGCAAATGACATCCAGCGGCGATGCACTGCCTCTCCCTCCAACCAAGATCCCCCCGATCGTTTAATTTCAATTAAGCTTGACTTCGTATCTTATGTCATCATCTAATATCTAACTCGTATCACTCATCATTAAATACTAATCTAGTCGTCTCATCTATACATCTCATCCAAATGAGCACGTCATTGTATATACACATTTCAGAACCGCTCAGACTTTTCAACTCCCCGCTCACACCCCCCATCATCACGAATCCAAGGCAAAGCATCGTTCCACAGAATCAGCATTGTTGCCCCACCAGTTTGGCATCGACACCCGCTTGCCGGAGCCAAAGAACAAGAAGATTAGCAGCATGTTCAAATTGAACCCTGCGTCGAACGCCGCCGCAATCATATAGCTGTATCGCTTCCACACCTCGAAGCGATGGCGGTAGGCCCAGTACATCACCACGTAGCCGCCGATGAAGGCCGACGTGTATCCCGTGCTGAGATTACCGTAGAAGACCGCCATCCCCGAAAAGAAGATGCTGACGTTCCACAGGTCGATTCGCAGCCACTTGGGCAGCAGGCGATGCGCGATGTAGAGGATGGGCGGCAGGACCGCTCCCACCAGGAACGCCCACGGCAGGGGCCGCATCTCAGCCTCCCTGAACAGACGGCTGGGCCCAAGTACGGCGTACTGGACCCCAAGAGTGTTGGAGGACACTAAAGACTGTCCAGACCACTGCCCAAGCGGGTCCGTCGTCTGCCCGGACAAATAGTCACCCTTGGTGTCAAGCACCCATCGGATCACCGCATAATTGATCGGAATGCCCAGAATCGTACCGAAGACCTGGGAGAAGAAAACAGTCTTGGGAGGAATATGCATGTAGTGCCCGATCTTCTGGTCCTGAAGCATGTACTGCGCCCGATACCATGCATCACCGGCAATAGAGCCATACACCGAGGGTCCGCAAGGGTGACGGTGTCCGGCGCCCGCTTTGGTCTCCACCATGTAACCGTAAACCAACTCATTAAACGAACCAGCAGCGATTTGATAGTTCGAGATGGCGTACAAGAAACCAAACGGCAACACCAGCGCGCCTGCGGTCGCCAGCCCCACAAACAGCGTCCAAATCGGAATCCAGAGATAACCACAAGCCAGGATGACGATCAGAGCCACGAACCCAGCCATGAAGAGAGCCACGTACCACCACAGAGGGACTTCTTTGTAGGCCCGCTGCAGCACATTCAGCCGATCATGATATTGCCAGTTGAGGCCTTGGTTGGGAGTCTCCGAAACCTTCTTGCGGGAGGCAATGAACTTTTTCACGTTGGTGTAGACCTGGGTCCACCCAAAAGTCAAGATCCAGGTCACGGCGGCTGTGATTTTGGCATAGTCGAAAAATGTTGCCCAGGCATTCTGAAGACCCATGTACATCGGTCCATATTGCTCATAGGCGGTCTCATTCAGATTGTAGTTAGATGTGAGCACCTTCAGGGTGGGATAAGTGGTGCCGTTCGCCATCATCAGCGAATTGGACATCAGTCCGTACTTGAACGACCCCAAGTTGCCCCATTTGGCCGCGGGTAAGAGCACCCAACAGTTGAACACAAACGCTGCGAACAAGACGACCTGGGTCCACCAGGGAGTCAACAGGATCGAAGACCCGTTCCAGTTGATGTTGGACCAATCGAGCGACAGGTTCAGGAAGCCCATTCCCCCAATTCCAGAACCAATGAAGTTGGCCACCGGGTTACGGGGGGCAACCCAACACAGAAAGGCCAGCGACGAAGTGAAGGGGAAGACATACTCCGGCAGGAATTGCCACAATGTCATACCCAGCAGAGAGAAGAAGAAGATCTTCATTTGTCGGCGCGCAAGGGGCGACGATCGGTCTTGCTTGCGGAAACTCTCGAAAAGGGTCGTCTGCATGAGTGCCTGGGGCCAGATAAACATGGGGTCGTACAGCAAGACCTGACGCACGAGGGCGGCAAATGCGTATCCAATCCAGACAATGGCAAACATGAAGAAAATGGCAACCCCGGCATTGACCCGCTCACCATAGAATAGCTCGGCCATGGCAATGGGGGCGTAGCCCAGGTTGTAGGTCGCTCCGGAGGCGGCAGTCAGGGTGACGAGCACGTGCTCCTTGATGCTCCAGGGCGCGGGGTTGAGGTTGAACGACCAGCGGGTGAACGGCAACCGAACCTCCCAGGCTGGAAGCACTCGAGCCAAGAAGTGACCGGCATAGTGACAGGCAATCTGGACGAAGAAGACGGAATAAGGAGCCTCCCGAGTACGGAAGTGACTCATCATCGAAAGGAAAGCTCCGGGACAAACAAAGATGATACATAGCACAAAGTAGCGGAAGGTAATCGTTGGCAGCGTCGGATCGTCGGTGAGACTGACTAGTTGACGGACCTCCAGTGGCAGAGCGGTAATCTCAGGATCGTCCTCGACCTCCGCCTCGGCCACGGTTGGCACTCCAGATTTCGGGTCGCGCTCCGGATCCCGCTTCAGATTGTCCACTGGGACATTGGTGATCGAAGGCGTCTCGGATGTGGGTGTGGGCGTTGGGTTCTCGCTGTAGCTGGTGGACCTGGCTCCTGAGGTGGCGTCCTCCGACCCGTCAGAGTCGTGTTTCCGACGAAAGATGGTGGGCAGACCCATCTTGCACTGTCCAACCCAGAAGGGTGTGATTCTTTACGATTGGCAATGAGAAACATTTTGACGGCTTGGTGAGCGCGCGCGGCCTTATAGAGGAGAAGAGGCAGTCTGTCATTAGTTTCTGGGCAAAATGGCGTGCTCGCCGACACGACAGGCCTTCATGCCAGAAATGGTCACAAACGTGCATGTTATTCGGGCGAATTCCGAAGCCACGGGATGCGACTGGATGCATGGTAAGGTTAGGTGGATGCAAGGGCTCTGGCACAGGGCCAGACTGGTGGATGAAAGATGGCGTTATCTGCGGCATCTTATTCGCGATCCGCCGAATGATTCCTAGCTTGGACGCTGCAAGGGCGCTGATTCGCCGAGCGAGATTAAACTTAGTCAACGGACCGTGCCTGAGCCAGATTAAAGAGTCTGGGCTGGATCGGTTTCTGCTCTGGTGTTTGACTCTGGCTTCTTTCTCTCGGGGGAATTGACTAATTGCGGCGGAGTGGAGTTTACACCGAAGGGCACACGCGGCGGATCTTCGGCGGCTCACGTGGCCTACTGACCAGTGATTTTTTCTGTTCTGAAGCTTGCGCGGGAAAAGCTCGTTTGGAGTGGGTCGACTCTGGCTGTTTGTTGCTTGGGAATTTGGCACTGCTGGTGGTCGTCTTGCTGAATCCTCACGGGGTTTAGATACCAGTCATCCTCTCGAGAAAGAAGGGGAATATCATTGCCACTGCCACTTGTGTTTATTTTTTCGTCAGTCATTGTGAAGATCATCCCATAAAAGTCACACAGGGCACGCACCAATGCAGCTAGTGGTGGTGGTGGTGGTGGGTGGCGGTGGCCAAGCGTGAGCCACTTCTTCTGGAGTAGCATCCGTGGACGGCCACCGGAGCGATCGACAATGTCTCCGGTCAGATCGAGGTGGTATGCAGTACGCACTGCGCTTGCTCTGGACAGAGAAGCTTCCGACCGTAACCGTGACCTTAACATTGGTTACAAGTGACAGGTGTCAGTTAAGGAAAATCAAGGCAGTCAAGCAGGTTGAGAATGAAGAAGGAGTGGGGGAAAGCGAGAAGTCACGATGACGTCCTTCTCTCTTCAACGTCACCGCCCTGGAATCTGCCGCGACTGTCGCTCCCAGCCAGATCTATAAACCATTCGGTGGTCATGGACTCTCTTCTTCTGTACTATCCAATTCAGCATCGATAATCTCTACGCACGCAATCAACATGACAGGCCACACCAGAAAGCACAAGGTCGCCGTGGTCGGCTCAGGAAACTGGTAGGAACGCCCCGCCTCCGCATCCTCCTGACATCACTGACACACACCTCTCCGACCAGGGGCTCGACCATCGCCAAGATCATTGCTGAAAACACCAACGAACACCCCGACCTCTTCGACAAGGAGGTGCGTATGTGGGTCTTTGACGAAGACATCGAAATCCCGGAGTCCTCCAAGCACCACAGCAAGCTGGGCGGCCAGAAGCGCAAACTCACCGAGGTGATCAACCAAGTCCACGAGAACGTGAAATACCTGCCGGACATCGCCCTGCCGGACAACGTGGTGGCGGATCCCGACCTCAAGTCCACCGTGAAGGATGCCACGCTGCTCGTCTTCAACCTACCGCACCAGTTCATCGGCAAGACGCTGGACGGGATCGCGGGCCACATCCTGCCGTACGCGCGCGCCGTCTCCTGCATCAAGGGGGTGGATGTCTCCGACGGGACGGTGACGCTGCACTCGGAGCTGATTATGGAGCGGCTGGGGATCTACTGCGGGGCGCTATCGGGGGCCAACATCGCGCCCGAGGTCGCGGCGGAGAAGTTCTGCGAGACGACGATTGGCTACGACGTGCCGCCGATGGACTTGAAGCAGCAGGATGACTCGGCGGCGGCAAACCTGATCAAGGTCGACGAGCAGCGGCAGTGCAAGACGAAGCCGACGCACGTCCGGCTCACCCCCGTGCCGCCGGAGCTGCCGCACGTCGGCGCCGAGCTACTCGAGACGCTGTTCGCGCGGCCCTACTTCCACGTGCACCACGTGCGCGACGTCGCCGGCGTGGCGCTCGGCGGCGCGCTGAAGAACATCATCGCCCTCGCGTCGGGCTTCGTCGCCGGCAAGGGCTGGGGCGAGAACGCCAAGGCCGCCATCATGCGCGTCGGCGTCCTCGAGATGGTCAAGTTCGGCCGCACCTGGTTCCCCAAGTCCGTCGAGGAGCGCACCTTCACCGAGGAGAGCGCCGGCATGGCCGATCTGGTCTCTTCCTGCAACGCCGGTCGGAACTACCGGTCGGCCTGCCACGCGGTGGAGCAGGGGGTCAGTGTCAAGGAGATCGAGGAGAAGGAGCTCAATGGACAGAAGCTGCAGGGCACGTCCACCGCGTACGATATCTATGAGTTCCTCGAGAAGCAGGGCAAGCTCAAGGAATTCCCCCTGTTTGTCGCAGTTCACGGTATGTTCCTTCCCCTGATGCTTACTGAGGGGGTAATGCTGACATGTCCCAGATATCCTTGAAGGCACTGCTAAGGTGGAAGATCTTCCAGCATTGGTTGGGGGAAGAAAGAAGATCGAAGGCTAGAGTGGTTTCAATCTACTTGGTCATGATAGACGTAACGATAACGATTTTATATAAACTGATGAACTGAGACTGTATCATTGTTCCAGTCACGGTGACGACCAAGCTGTGAAGACGACTTATTTGAACAAGAACTAAATTAAAATCCTTTCGGAAAGAAGCGCTTCATGTAACAAGCATAGAAGAACAGAAACCCCGAGCAAGACTATCTTCCTAGAGGAGCTGGTAGTAGTGCAATTCATCGTGATGGCGGTGGTGGTGCAGAATTGATTATTGCGGGGACAGTCGGAACGATGTGGGTCGTATAGTTCATCTCGTATTTTGGAAACTTTTGTCGCTCTAGGCCAAGCTGTACAAAGACAACTTTTATTATGCACATATTCTCATCTAGTCCGCGCGGATGAAATCATCCCCCTAAGCCTCCTCTCGGTCCATATCATCCCTGTTCCTCTTCTTCCCCCGTCCGCCCCGACCCTTGGTATCCTTATCCTGCAAGTCCCGCATGGCCATGGCCGCTTGTCGCTGTGCCTCGTTCACTCGGTCGCTGAACACCATGACCTCGTCCTTCTCCGGCTTGTACTCGTCCAGCTTCTTGTTCAAGACGCCCTCGATCCGCAGCCATACTTCCACTTCATACTGGGTGACAAACGAAATGGCAATACCGCTCTTGCCTGCACGAGCCGTTCGACCCACACGGTGGATGTAGGTCTTGCTGTCCTGAGGCAGGTCGTAGTTGAGGACAAAGTCAACGGCGGGGATATCCAGACCACGCGCCGCAACATCCGTGGCCAGCAGGAGATTGCGCGACCGCGCGCGGAACTTGCTCAACGACGCCAAACGAGCGCTCTGAGAGAGTTGACCGTGGATGGGGATGGCTCCGAAGCCGAGATTGCGCAACAGGAAAGCCAGGCGCTGGGTTTCGTGCACGGTGCGTGTGAAGATAATGCCCAGTTGTCCCGCACGCTCGTTCAGCAGGTGGACCAGGTAGACGTCCTTGAACTTGTGTGGGATGAACATGTACGACTGGGAGAGATTCGTGGCGGTCTGGTTCTTGGCGGAGACGGAAACGCGAACGGGGTCGGACAGGGACGCCCGTTGGAGGGACTCGACCTTGTTGGACATGGTCGCGGAGAACAGGTAGGTCTTTCTGCGCGGCAAAAGGCGGAGAAGCTTGTCTAGGATGGGACCGAAGTCCAGATCCAGAAGTCGATCAGCCTCATCCAGCACCAAGTATTTGAGGTTCTTCAGCGAGAAGCCCTTTGTGTTTTCCAAGTGATCCAACAGACGTCCCGGCGTCGCCACGATGACATGCGGTTTCTTGCCCAGGGCCATCGCCTGCGACACCATGTCCATACCACCGATCAATAGTGTGCATCGCACGGAGATCAGCGACCCCAGGGCTTCCACGGTTTGGGCGATCTGCTGCGCCAGTTCTCGAGTGGGCGCGACGATGAGGGAGTGCAGTGTTTGGGGTTGGTCCATCAGTGCTTGCAGGATCGGGAGCACAAATGCGGCGGTTTTACCACTACCCGTCTCAGCGAGACCGATCAGATCTCGTCCCTCTAAAGCGATCGGAATACAACGGGCCTGAATGGGAGTGGGCTTCTTGAAGCCTAAAGAGTCGCAGGCCTCGCACAGAGAGTCAATGACTCCCAGTTCTTGGAAAGTTTCTGCAAGCTTCGTGGTCGACTCGAGTTCGGAATCGGCGATCGGGGTCGCATCCGCCTCCGGTGAGGTATCTTTGGGAATTTTGCCCATTTTGTGAGTTAGTCGGTCTTTGCTGGGTGAGACGAGGTAATTAGAGGCAGAAAAAGGACATCAGACGGTTGTAGGATGGGTTGTGGCTCACGAAGGTCTGTCGTGTTGTCCTGCCATCGCCAGGAGGATTTCCAAAAAATTCCATGTGAGCGGCGGAACTTCTGTTGATCCGGAGGACCGATAGCTTATCAGTGGGGCCTTATCGGGTGTTCTGCCACCGCCTTGTCGCTCAGGCCGAAGTCTTTTTGCCAGTTGGGCGGTGAGAGGGCGGTCAAGGATGGATGGACTATATTGATCTCAACCGGTCACCCGGGCCACTGTTTATCTATAACTACCACACATCATACATAATAGCTACTAAGAAGCACCACACGGGACGTCTCACTTTCCGTCAAGCTCGAACCAGCGTTCATTCCGCTCGTTGCCCATATAATATGTCAAGCACGCATGAATTTGTTCTTCGGATATAGTCACAGACACCACACGCGGCGACGGAGTGTTATTTGCAGGTTCGCTGGTGCATCCCTCCGTATCCCCGCTCGGCGGCGCCAAACCGGCCACAGACTCAATTTTCATTATCTCGGTAGCGATACGAGCACCTAGATTCGAGTCCCATGGTCCTTCGCGGTGCGGCCAGGATCGTAGCGCCTCAATCGCCCGTTCGCGGACTCTATAATTCCGACATCTGGTGGCTACGAAGAAGAGTGGCGGAATGATGCCCATGTCCATGCAGACACTAGGTCGTTCAGGGAACTTGTCCGTCACTTCCCCAACGCGAGCCAGAAGACGCTCGAATCTAGGAGTATAAGTGTCCAGTAGGGGATCGTTGCTTTCCAGAAGACAGATCTCCAGATTCAAAGACGCCGCGGTCTGATGGAGGTGAATCACGTCTGCACCGCGTTGCTCTTTCGCGCTCAGCTTGTAATATCTTGTAGCACGGAAGTGGTCGAAGGTTCGGGCGAACTTGCTCACTTCTGCGCAGCGTCTGATGTGCTCCTGATAGAGAGACTCGTACTGCATTGCAAGCTGTTCATGCGACAGGGCCTCTGTGGAGTTTGTAAACTTGAAAACGGGTCCAAGAATGTGGTTGAGTGCTTCCCGCGCATCAGATATGTTCCGGAAAGTGGGTTTCCCATCTGCCTGCGACGTTGCGATCTTCGGAATAGGATTTCCTTCCACGAGTGAACTTGTCCCCCCAAACTGCGCAGACTGAATGTCTAAGTGGGCGAAAGCAGCGATTAGGTCTCGCTCTATCGGGGGCCCACGCACACGCGACTCATCTGTCATCTTCACGCCAAACTCTTTGAGCATTTGGATTCCACTCCGAAGATGCCCGAAAGCCTTGTCATACTGGCCCCGCAGCAATTCCAAGAGCACAAAAACCAGGCAGCATAGCAAGGTGACTTCCCGCAGCCGAGGATCGTGAGATGTGCGGCGAGTATGGAGAAGCGAGAATGAGCGCATTGACTGCTCCAAGGCAAACCGATGCCAAGTGTTCCTCAGGTCCTCCTTGGACAACGGCATCCCTTGCCTTTCAGAGTCTTGATGGAACGCACTCAGAGCAACAACCGCGTGATAGACCGCGGGTTCCTCGTGACCCATCTGGAGGATTAATTGCTGCCACAGGGCAGAGTCGAAGAAACCCACCATGGCGGGCATGGTGCGAAGGTGGAAGAACGAGAAGCATCGTTGTTCCTCTCGGTTCATCGTCCGGTGCACTCCTCCAACCAGGCCTGGCACAATCTGGAATCTTGCTTGCGGTGGCGTATTGGTCTTGCTTGCACGGGGTAAACGATGCTGGTCATACCCATCGCAACGCCGACCGGTAGATGTGCAGTTGTTGCACGCCCCGGGTGCTTCGTCGCATTTCTTGTGACGGACTCTATTGGTGGTATATGAGAAGATGAGTTGCATAATGCGTGTGGGAGGTATATTCACCGACAAGTGCGACAGCCTGTGACTGATCTCTTACCTCCAGCTCTTCGTCGTGGCACGAGAGTGGTTTGGCCATGGCCGGAGGTATTGCTATCCTCACTCATATGAAGCAGAGTAGACTGGCCAGCGGAGATCAGAACAAGGATCATTAATGGCGGCAGCCTAGGCCTGCGAGGGAGAAATGGGATTTTAAAGGTTTGGTGGAGTTCAGCCTTCTTAGCGCGGATGCTGCATTGCTAATGCATGCTAATTAGGCATCCTTCAGCTGCAGTGATGCTAAGGCTAAGTAAATTTTAGTGCTTACGGCTTGGGGCTTGAATCTCCTTATCTGCTCCACACTTGTTCACACTTAGCACTTTCATGCCTCGAAGAAAGGTATTATTGAGCAATACTAGAAAACGACACTTAGGATATTTCCCTCGATGGGTGAACTCACCACTGACCACAAATCATCTTGCTCCAAGGCCTCTTGATGCTCATCGCTCACAAGACTACAATACTAAACATCCAATACATTCTTTGCACGCAGTTTCTGACACCCAATCTCCTCGAACACGTTCTTGCGAATCTTACCACTTCCCAACAGAGGAAAATCCCGGGGTAGATCAGCATCTCCCAGCCAGAAGACCCGGGCCGGAGCCTTATGGTAACTCAGACTCAAGCGGACCCATGCAGCCAGCTCCTCGTCGGATGGCCGTTCTGTTCCTGGTTCCTGCTGCAGGAAAGCAGCCACCACCTGGCCCAGGTAGTCGTCCGGCAGTCCAACTACACAAGCTCCTTGCACGGAGGGATGCTCGCTCAACCGATCCTCGATTTCAGTTGGATATAGGTTCTCTCCTCCTGTCACCCGTTTAGCATTACCCGACACCCAATTCCAGTGATGGGGACGTCTTACCTCGGATAATAATGTCTTTGATGCGACCGGTCACATAGCAGTTTCCCTCGCGGTCGAAAAATACTTCATCGCCCGTCCGCATCCACAGTGTACCGTTCTCGTCATGCGCCATGGCCGTGCGCGTCTTCTCTTCGCTCTTGAAGTATCCCTTCTGTACTAGGTAGCCCGAGACACAGAGCTCGCCGCGTTGTCCGACCGTCACGGTGTCGCCCCCGCTGTCAACCACCTTCGCGCTCGTGTGAGGCAAAATCACCAGAGAGCGGGGTATTCGAGTCCCATCCGCGATCTCTGGCTTGGACATGAAGACAGCACCTGATGTCTCGGTCATTCCTGCATGAATCATGAATGAGATATCGGTGAAATCGTCACAGGACGTGGACATACCGTATCCGAGTGAAAAGTCCTCGACACCAATTTCATCCTTGATCTGAAGCCACAATGACTCTGATGGAGCGCTACCTCCTATGAGACCAGTTCTCAGCCGGATTGGATGTTTCATGGGCTGCAGGTGCCTGTGGCGGAGGACCGCAGCGAACATGGTCGGGACGCCATGCATTCCAGTGCACTTTTCTGCTGCGAGGCTATCGAATGTGCGAGATGCACTGAAGCTTGGAGCTGGGAATACGATGCAGGCTCCATGGACGACACATGTCATGAGTCCTAGTATCAGACCCCCGGAATGAAACAGGGGCAGTGGGTTGCAGATGATACTTTCCTCGGTCAGGGCCATGTGATTCCCTGCCAGGAAGGCATTGTTGATGATGTTCCTAATTAAGTCATTTCCAATTATGCTCGCAAGGGAGCATTAAACTTCTATTCCAGGCCTAGAAAAAGTGGTCTTACTCACGCGTGTGTCAACATAGCCAACTTGGGGACGCCGGTGGTTCCGCTCGTCAAGAGGAAGCTGCATACTGTGTCACCACCAACCTCATCCTCGAGCTGACTGAGCCGCGACGGGCTCACTGTATCTTCACAGACGAGAAATGACTCCCAAGAAGTCAAGTAACTGCCGCCTGGGTGACCGTCATGAACCAAGACAATGCGCTTCATTGATGGCACATCGACAGCCAGTGACTTGTTGGATTCTTCGAGGTAGCTCAGAAAGGCATGAGAGCCTCTATTCCCCAGACCACCTGAGATGAACAGGGTAGCGCATTCTGCGACATGCCTTTAGTATTCCTCCCCGACATGACACTTGTCGTTATACGCACCGGAGGTCCGCAACACATTCCGCGCTTCATTTGGGCTATACGTCCCGTGAAGCAAGACTGCCACCGCCCCGATCCTGGCAACCGCAAAGAAGATCTCCATGTAGACTTCGCAGTTTCCGAGGAAGATAGCAATCCGATTGCCGCGTTGCACCCCGTTGGCTATTAGGGCTCGCGCGATCTGCTTGGTCCTGATCTCGAGATCGTGGTAGGTCAATCGTGCCCCGGACTGGAATTCAACGACCGCTTCGCGGGATTTGACTCGGTCGGCCTGTTGGCGGAGAAGCTGGCCGATTGTCAAGAGCTTCAGAGGGGGGTGGGACGGTCCGTGGACAATTGATTTTGGCACGGCTGCGGAAGACATTGTGTATAGATGCTAATACCATCATCGGTCATTTGAGTGTGGTTGAGGCAAGTTGAAGGAGGCGGCTCTATTATAGCAATCGAAGCCCGGACCGTGCGGCATGCGTAAAGAGCGCGGGGACCACCATTGGGTGCAACATTGCAACCGGATTCTCATATACATAAGGTACTAAGTTTCCCTGTGACTGGTAGGTACTAGTGGTATTGAGCAAGAAGAGAAGGCGGGCTTTTCTGCAGCGGGCGTGACGAGTGGTACTGCAGCGTGGTTCTTGCGCGGATACTGTGGCCTGCCATGATTTCTCTCGCGTCTCGGCTTGATTAATGGAAGACTCCACTTGAGGACTCCTCTTCAGGTGCGACCTTGAGATTGAATTTTATTGGCCCCATGCTGAAATCTAATGCAACTTCGAAGCTGATCGGCAACAAACTGTTTCCTCTTCGGGGGTTCGGAGCGATCTCCAACAGTCTGACCGCAAGGTCCATGGTCGGAAGATCAATGTCTTGGTGCATGTGGCTCGTGCTGAAGCGTGCAGTGATACTTTAACCTGCATTTCAATGGGTCTTTTGAGCCGTGGTACTACAGTTGAAGATGGGCACACTTTCAGATTGGGCTTGAAAGTGTGGTATGTACGACGTGAAGCCATGTTGTCACCTGCCTGTTCGTCCAACATCGCAATTTCCGACAGCATCCCTACGGCCTGGTTCGATCACACCGGTTGTTTGGAAATAAGGAACGTCCGCAAGCAAGTGGATAAGATTAGGGGCTTAGTAGGGCATATCCAGTCTGCTAGCATAGCTGCTACCAATACCATGTCTTAGTGACTGTTGCCGTTGGGGTGTCATCGACTATTGATGGCGTTCGTTTATCCCTAAAGATAGTTCATCGACTCATCGCCGGTTCCAGACTTGTCCTCGGTCGTGCATTCAGTTGGAGGATTTCCTTCAAACACATCCATCATGAAAGCCCGCGCCCCCGGCAGACCCGGCGGAATGGTAGGCGTGTGAAGAGTCTTGTGCACGCGCAGGTATTGGATCGGAACTCCCGCATCACACCATGCCTGCACCAGGGCATCATGCTCCTCAATGCCCACCGCGACTTCATCGTCCGTCCCCTTCCAGACAAACATGGGAAAGTCCGGCATCCCGTGCAGTCCGAGGACCCCGATTTCGTTGAACAAGTCCAGATTGTCACTGATGAAGCCTCGTCCTGTGTCCAGCCAGTCCGTGATATTCCTGAATGCAAGCTGGGCAGTGTAACCATAAACGATCTTATAGAAATCGGCCACGCATTCTTTCCGTGCGATTTCAAAAAACGGTCGGTACTTGGGGATGAGATGCTCGTCCACGTACGCTCTGAACTCGGAGTAGGCATTACCGATTCCGACCAGCGTCCCGGCGGCTAATCCCGAGCTGAGGGTTTTTTCCACAGCGATGAAGACCTCCGAAATGTTAACCGGCATACCCCCGATCGCGGCCCCGGCGATGTGGACTTCCGGCGCATAGGTACTGCGATATTCGCCCGCCCATTCCGCAGCCAAGCCACCTTGCGAGTATCCCTGCATGGTGATCGTTGCATTCTCCGACAGTCCGGTGATGTGTGTCGAGCGGAGTACGGCGCGCATGGAGTCTAGCACTCCGTATGCTGTCGTGGGGCCGACGGCGAACGCCGCATCGACTTGCAAATAGTCCGGAACGACCAGCGGAATCCCCTGATCCAGGTATGGGAGCATCCCGACCGTCAGCTCGATGAGGGCTTCGCTGGCGTTCGTGGAGGCGCCAAATTGCAGCCCGTAAGAAGGGCCGCAGTCATTGTTGGCCGAGTCGTAGCCGGTCTGGAAGGAGATGAAACGATCCAGCTTGGCCCCAAGCGGGATCAGGATCGTCGTCACTGCGTAGTTGGGCAGACCGTGGGCATTGGTGGTCCGGTAGAGCAATTGATACCCTGCAGCAAGGCCTTTGGGGATCAAGAGAGCCGAGCCAATCGTCACTTGGCGGGATTTAAGGATCGAACCCGGAGGTTGCGCTCGCCAGCTGTCGTCGTCAGGAGTATAGAATGGATCGCTATTTGGCGCCAGCGGCTTGTTATACCCACGAGGCAGGTTGGTAGCCCCTGTGAAGGGGGTAACAGCCCACAAAAGGGCTATCAAGTGGAGAAGGTGGCTCACGATGAGCATGTTGAGTAGTATGGACAACCACTGAAGAACCAACAGTGATTGCACAGAGTCATTCAGGGATGGCAACATGCTCGTCTTATAGGTGCTGCCTGCTTAGAGGCAGCCTGCATCGAGCCTTCCCGAACCCCTTAGGTTTGCTTTGAGTCTCGGCACCTGCTTTCTTGCTCTTTTTTTTTTAAAAAAAGTCTTAGTGTGGTTTCCTTCTTCGAAGCGCCACCGTGAGATTGCGGTGTCCTTTAACCCTTTTCAACAATCCAAGATGCATGGCGGCATTTTCCTGCTCCGAACGTGGCTGTGGCAGGCTCTTCGCGGATCTTTCCTGGACTTGGGGCTCTTTTGATCAATTCGGAAGTTGAGGGTGTATGCCAGGTAGTCAGGAAACTGCGGATAATAAGTTACCGTACTCGTAGGTGGTGTAGCCTTGTACCCTCTTCAATCCTAGCCTGAGCGGACAATCTTGACTCCGGCGAAAACAGCGAAGAAGGGGCCTTCCGGACAGTTCGGCGATGTGATCGTTTCGAAAGTCTCTCATCAGACCTGCCCTTTCCATCGTCACAAGCGACGTCGCTCCGGGACAATGCTCAATCGCACTCATCGTAGGTCCCATATCGGATCTTGGGTTGAGCGCACACCCATCCATCCATTCACTATCTAAACCCTCCTGTCGAGACTGGGGTCAAGGTAGGTTCAAGTAGAAGATTCCTTGCTAAACGTGCAGCGGACCACGAACGTTGTCTTACACCAGAATTGCGTGGATACTACCTAGTGTCCATCTAATATAAGCCATTGGGACCTGGAAATCCGGGGCCTGAGTGGTTGTGGCCCCTCCATGAGTCTTTGAGGAAGTCGTGGACGCAGAAAATGTGGTACGGATGTAAGACACCCAAAATCCTCTCCAACATTCAGAGCATAGTGTTGCAGGAAGGCAAGGTGTGTGGAGTAAATGTGATCACGAGGTACTCAAGATATTAGTCCCCCACATTCCCGATGACGGATCCTCTGATTTACAGGGTATCGGCAACCAGTGGAGTAGGTTCGTCATTTGTGTTTTTTAATCCGGTGCGGCTGAAGTCACATCTGGTTATGAGATCAATGATAACCGCCATATGCTTCTCCCACGATAGTCGTTTGCCTTGCCCTCATGAGCTGTCCCCGTGGTAGAAAGACCTGTTGGTTTGAGTCCGAGATGCTTGGATGGGAAGCCGAAGCATTCGCCTCTGGTTCCCCCGCTCTGAGCCGGAAAGCCGAAAAACCGAGGGCTAAAGCCGAGACTAACTGCCGTCGTTGGCTTGGCTGCTGCTTTTGCCTCAGGCCTCAAGGCTTCGGTATGGGCCACCAACTAATAATGTAATAGCATCTGTCTTCAATCCCACGACTGCAAACCACAAATCAGTGAACTAAGAGGGGGTTATGGATCGAATATTGGTCTCACACATGGCTTACACCCTTCATTCAACGTCGTCGCTCATCTGAACATGCCCGTGGAGGAGTAGTACTAACTATCTGACTACTAAATCCCAACCCCGAGCCTCGGCGCAAACCAGGCAGATGACGCCACCGGCAGCGGATGTGAGCCGATAGCGGGCCTCAGTCTCGGAGATGGCCAGGATAGGCAGGCGACCAATAGACCGAGCCCGGACGATCAGATAAGGAGATGCTCCCCGCGTGCCCTCCCGGCTCAGTCTTCTCCCGCCTATATATTTTGGAGCCTGCCTACGGCGCGCTCGCTTTTTGCTCATGTGCTTCCTGGTTCATAACTCAAGAAAGTCTTGGATTGCGACTCTACTCTCAACTCTGACCATATCGCTGATTCTGTCGTCTCTGCTCCTCAAAATCTCCAACACTTGGAACACAGAACAGGCCACCATGGCTGCCTCGACACTAAAAAACGTTATTGTGGTTGGCGGGTCCTACGTCGGAAGGGTATTTCTCCTCAGCGTTTTCAACATCAACTGCAGTGAATACTGACTGTAATAGGGAGCTGCAGAGGAGCTGGCGCGGGTAGTACCCAGCACGCACAGAGTAAGTCCAAGCCCCGCCGCGGCGTTTTGTCGATATGCTAACTCAGCTACAGGTGTTGTTGATCGAACCTCACAGCCACTTCCATCATCTCTTTGCCTTCGTGAGTATATTATGAGAGTTACGCGCAGCACCAACACACCAGACTAACCCGCGGCAGCCCCGATTCGCCGTTCTCCCCGGCCACGAACACAAAGCATTCATTCCCTACACCCGCCTCTTCGCCTCCTCCCCCAACTCGACCCAACACGCTGTCGTGCAGGCTCGCGTCCTCTCCGTTCAACCCAAATATGTTAGTCTCGACCGCGCCTGGCAGGGCCAGAGCCAGATCCCCTACGAGTATCTCGTCGTCGCGACGGGCACGCGTCTCGCCGAACCCGCCGCGATGCGTGACGAAGACAAGGTCTCCTCCGTACAATACCTGCAGAAGCACCAAGCGGACGTAAAGCAAGCGAAATCCGTGGTCATTGTCGGCGGTGGCGCCGTGGGCGTGCAGATGGCGACCGACATGAAGGAGCTGTACCCGGAGAAGGAGATCACGGTGGTGCAGTCGCGCGACCAGCTCATGCCCCAATTCCACCGGGGACTCCACGAGATCGTCAAGAAGCGTTTCGACGAGCTGGGTATCAAGTATGTAGCCCCTGCCTACCAGAATGTCCACTTTTCGTCTCCCCTCCGCTAACACTTCTCCACCAGAACCATCACGGGCGCCCGCATCGTGGTCCCCGAATCCGGCTTCCCGAACAACGGCACTCCCTTCGCCGTGCAGCTCAACAACGGCACCGAACTCACCACCGACTTCGTCATCCTGGCCACCGGCCAGCGGCCCAACAACGACCTGCTCCGCTCCCTGCCCGCCTCGTCGCCGGACTCCCTCATCAACCCGGCCAACGGCTTCATCCGCATCCGCCCGACCCTGCAGTTCCGGGACCCGCAGTATCCGAATCTGTTCGCGGTGGGCGACATCGCCGACACGGGGCTGCGCAAGGCCGCCCGCCCCGGCGGGCCCCAGGCTGCCGCGGTGGCGCACAACATCCAGGCGATGATCGAGGGGAAGACGCCCGAGGAGGTGTATCCGCCGTTCCCGATGGCGATCCACATCACGCTTGGCTTGGTGGGTTTATCCATCCCTTCTTTTTTTTCTTTTTTTTGTGGGACGTGTAGATGCTAATATACGGGCGTTAGAAATATAACATCGTGTTCCGTAACCCGAATCTCGCGGAGGGCAAGACGGAGCCCGAGATCAAGGAGTCCTGGGAGTAAGTTTCTGTCTGCATGTGGATGAAGACCCGGCTAACACTGTGAGCAGTTCGAAGGAAGATATGGGGGTGGACCGGTGGTGGAATCGTCTGGGGTTCCAGGAGAGTGCCCCGTCTCAGTACCATTTGTAAATTTCGCTGGTGGGAAGGATATAGATTCATTTAACTACTTAGTATAGAGAGGTCATGATACCAATTGAGCTTTGTTCATCTTTTTAGTGTGAATGGAGCTCGTCGCCATGGCTGTAGGTTGTTTCCATCGAACAGAGCGCACAGGTGACCACACATCCGAGTTAAAACAGATAAGAATGGGGGCGGCCATCACACGGTCGCACGCCGGAAAACTCCCTTCATACATCAAATTATCCCCTGAACACAAGGACAGGCCACACTCAGTGGATCTCCTGGGTCACCCCCTGGTGACACCCCGGCGACCGCCACTCCGGCTCACAGGTGCCCGTGTACACGCTGTACGCCTGGCCCGGGGCGCAGTGCAGCCGTACAAACTCTCCCGCGTCGCATCGGTGGTAGGCGTGGCAGTCGAAGCGGTCGGGGCGGGTGGCGCCAGGGCGACAATCGGCGGCGACGGCGGTATCGAGGAGGAGAGCGGCGAGGAACACCGTTAGGGCTTGGTGAAGGAGGCGCATTGTGAGGGGGAGTGCTGGAGTAGGGGTGAGGATTATGCCCTGGGACTAGTGTTAGTCATTGTGTAAGATTGTGGATGCGTAGTGTAGATCTAACTGGCACGGGTAAGGGTATACTCACGGAGTTAGGTAGGAATAGGTAAAGGAAGGTGTATGGGGGACTCTAGCTAAAAGGCCCAGGTATCGAGTGAGCAGCACCCCAGCGCAGCGCATGGGGCGACGGAATCTATTGATATTTATGTTAACGTGGTCTGGTATGGGGAGGAGAGGGGGTGGATTGGGTTCCTCTGGAATTCGATATCATGCCGCTTGTGGGCGCGGCGGCTGGATGGGGATGGGGAAGGGTATCTCAGCTACTAAGGTACGGGACTAGACTCGGCCTTTTACTGCTGATAGTCCCCTTTTATATGTTTGAGAGGTTTTGACCGCTAATGATAAAATGTGGGAGTGCTATTGAATCTAGATGCAATTAGGCGCTACGTGGCTGGAGGAAGAAAGAAGTAGATAATAATCACTTGATGAGTGAGTTGGACTCGTGCAGGGAATCATGGGGCTAGCTTTGTAGCTTAGCATAGCGCGAGGAATGTACGAAGCGGAGGTTGTCGCTGCAGGGACCAAGGGGTAAGACGCGTGAGGGTCGATCCTGCGACGGGAGCTAGAA
The DNA here is from genome assembly GCA_012184565.1 of Aspergillus floridensis. Lineage (NCBI taxonomy): Eukaryota > Fungi > Ascomycota > Eurotiomycetes > Eurotiales > Aspergillaceae > Aspergillus > Aspergillus floridensis. The sequence goes on from MU034418.1 coordinate 93,595, forward strand.
TTGGGGTCTCCGGGGTAGTTAGTGCCAAAGTTGCGTTCCATCGCAGTCGACGTTTGAAGTCTGTTAGATGGTGAGAGAGGTGTATTACTCGGGCGAATACTTTATACTCCGAACCAAGCTCCAGAGTCAAGACTTCCCGCCCTCAAGAAAGGACGATGCAATGACAACAAATGCCGCGGTGCTTGGGCGCTGCGCTGGGAGGCGGAGGATGCACAAAGCGGCGAGAATCTGCCGGATCTTCAATTCAACCTCAGCCCGCGATTCAGACCGCGATTCAGACCGCCTGAGCCGGCAGAACGCTCGCGACCTCGCAACGAAAACCGCGGATTTAAGCGGATATAAGAGTTAACAGTCCAGAAAAATCGGCTGGCGAAACTGTTCAATTTGAGCGGTGGCAGAAAAGGGCCGCTGGCCGCCCCAACACAGATAAATTGACATGACGTCGGCCTTTTGTAAGGGAGCCATGGGTTTGCTCAGCACAGAACTTTACTAGGACTTCCAACAGATCGTATGAGGCAACGGGCCCACGGGAGACCGGCTCACCTAGCGTTTATGAATTGAGATCAACACAGAAATGGTTGTTGAGTCTGCCATTTCGGTTCTACAGTACTCCGTACACTGTCTTCAAAACTCAATCTCGACAGCTGCTTGTCACGAACAGCTTGCAGCGCGCTGTCACTTGAGTGGCAATGATGAATTTTGACAATTGCATTCGGATGCACTAGGAGCATATGCACTCATACTATCATGTACTGAAATAGATAGAGCATTGAATGATGATTGCATGTTGATCGCGCCCATCCCGAAACAAGCACCTCGCCGGGTCCAAAGTTCTGGAATCCCCAGTCCCCACCCTCCAACCCTGATTAACGCTTCGATCGCTTCGATCGGGCGATGGACGAATCGACCAATGCATACCCCCATGCACAGGGGTCCACCCAAGATTGCATTCTGCATAGATTACCTACCCTCCTCGTCATGTCTCCGCAATGAAGTCAATTTTGACCTCGACTTCCCCAAAGACTGGGTGGACGATGAAAGAATGACGATGCGGGGTTGGTGACGCGCTCTGACATCAAAACGCAGCTGGCTGCATTCGAAGGTATAAGTATACCATGGTTGTATCGAGGCCATTATTCCTCACATCAATCCATAGAACACATCTCAACCACTACACACTCCATTCTCCATAGCAATTTCTCAAAATGTCCTCCGCTGAAGACAGAGTCAATGCCATGCGTGGCTACAAGGCGTGAGTCACATCCCTCCCTCAAAAATAAGACAAAAATTGTCTCTGATAATCATGCAGCACCCTCAACAACCCCAGAGTCTCCGATGAGGCCAAGCAGAACGCTCAGTCCATGCTCGACCAGCTTGGCGGCTCGCAGCCCTCAGATGAGTTGCACAACCTCCGTGGTGACAACCAGAAGGACCCCAACCGCGTCGCTGGTGGACTCAAAGCGTAAGCATACTTCTTCACAATGCTGTCTTGATAAGATAAGAAAAACTGACGTCCTCAAAGTGCACAGAACAACCCCGGTGTGTCGCAGCAGGGCAAGGAGGCCGCCGGGCAAAAGCTGAACCAGATGGGTGGCCCGGATGAGTAAGGGCTTGTTTTCGAGCGTGGTATGATTAATGTATGATATATGATTGACGCTGTACTGTTATGATGGAATATCTATGATGCTTTCGGCACATATGTGGCCCATATGTACATTTCCAAACCCTCCACTGCAAGCGCGGGTAACTTCATTGTGACCACGCATTATCTCCCCGCAGCAATAATATCTGACCTTCGCAACAACCCTCTGCTGAACATTAGCGTGATTCCCGCTTACCCGACGTCTCCATCACTCAGCAGTCAAAATAACATTTCATCGACTGTGCTTCGCCATACGAAAGACAATCGATATTCTGGTTGATCGCATTCGGAGTGACACCGATCTCGTTTTCGCAATACGGGTCTGAATACACGATGCAGTCGGTGCCATGAATGAAGTTACCTTCCACCACCAGTCCCTGGAAAGAGCTGAATTGGAAGCAGTTTCCCTCACAGGTCGGAATGTAGTTGCCGATACTGTGATGGCAGTCGGAATCAGCGTAGTAAGTCACGCATTCTTGGAAGCCATCGTAAGAGCACTCTTTGGCGACAGTGGCCGTGGCAAAGGCAAGGTAGAAGAGGGTAGAATGAAGGCGCATGGTGTTTAGGACGACGAGGAACCTAGAGGCTTTCCATTGGTAAGTAATTGCGTCTGCAGAAGGCCATGTGATAGCTTACCGGCTTACCTGTAGACAAGGTTTAGGTTTTACTGAGGGAGTGGGAATGGCGTTGCAGGAGATAGGGAATCCTTGTCAATACATCTTCGCCCTTATATGTACACCCCGGCTTAAGTATAGACGTTGATCGTGCTACACCGCATCTAAAGCTTCATTTCCTCAGTCGAGACGCTCGAGTGATGATCTTCCGGGGATGTACACGATCGCCGTTAAGGGCGGGCTAGTCCGCACGCTAGTGCTCCACTAATCCGTTTTCTTCGGGGCTACCTTCAAGCATCTATACAGCTTGAGAACTAGATTGAGGGAAAACAAGCATCTGGACGAGTCAGTGTCGCCTCAGTGGCATGTCCCTAGGTCAGCCTTCACCGGTGTGGATCAGTGTCTCCATGAAGGAAGCCCTGACTCGCTTAACATATCCCTACGTGCTGCAAGCGAGAGCAAGATATCAGATAAGGCATGCAGGCTGGTGCCTGCTGGTGCCTGGCGCAGGCCAAGCGAGGTTAAACAGTCAGCGTGCACATATATTATCGATCGACGGGTCGGATCCTTCAAACTAAACTTTTGCCCGGTCCCTTGGGGCAATTTGACCTGGGAACTGCCACCTGAGCAGATTGGACGGGAGAGGGCATGTCTCACTCTGCACAATGCTTAATCGCCATCCCGACCATCGAGACTGCCTCAAATTCTCTCAACGACCATTTCCAGGGCCCCAATTGTCAGCTTACAGACCAAAGGAAGGGAAGAGGAGATATCTGTCAGCGATTCTTTATATCTGAGTCTTGACAGTTCCGCTGCACGCATCACCATCCAGCATGCACCTCCAGACAGCCCTCTCTTACAAAGGACTGTCGGCTGTGTCTACAGCGTATAGCAGCGGTTTCGAACAACCAATGGACCTCCCACAATCCTTGCCTCCTACATAATTTGACCGTACAATGATTGAAATGAGCTGGGCCGGCATAACGTGTTGGTGATGGTACAGCACTCTACGGCAATGGCAGCCTTAGGCCAGATCTGAGGGCTTGCTAGGTGGTAAGCATTCGATAAGGCAGACTCTTCCAAACATGGACCTATTGAACTGAGTAATGACAGCGATAATACAGATCATCTTTGCAATACAAACATCATGGCTTCTATTATTCATCATGAGTGTTCTGATGAACCCCAGCCACTTTTTTTCTCTGCACGATTATAGTCTCGAGGCAGCGCCCCCGACCTTATCTGAAAAAATATATCTTGGGGCATAGTTCAAGGGTGCACACAAGAAATGACACGGTAGAGAAAATGCAGAGGTAAGCAATCTGGCAGGTGCATGAATGGAATAAAAATACAATTGGGGAACTGATGTATGCTGATGTATGCTCATGGATAGGCTTCGGCATAGAAAATTGCTGCCTGAGGAAAGAGGTTGGCTGAGGAGAGCCAGGAAGGTCAGGGACTAAAACGGCTAGACTCCGCTCAGGGCTCAGGGTCTTGACCCAGTACGCTGCAGACCGGTAAATCATCTATCTACTACTCACGCCTACTCCTCCCTCTCTGCCCTGCCCACCTTCACTTCAGTCCATTGCAATCACAATGAAGGTTATGCTTGTTGCTTGTGAGTCCTGTCGCCAGCGAAAGAGGAAATGCGACCGAGCATACCCATCCTGCGCCCTATGTCACAAGTAAGTTAAGCCCTCCCCCGCTCTGCTTATTTTCAGCCGTGCATCTTAACCGAGATTCTTTAGGACTGGCCGCAAGTGTTTCTATGCCATCTATCGGGTTACTGACCCGATCCACGAGAAACAAAAGCTCAATGCACCTGTCGCGGTTGAATACTGCAAGGAGAATCCAAGAGATATCAGTCCGGATTCGTGGGAAGCCGTGTCGGATCAACTGTCTTTGTCCTGGGCCATACAGGCTCCGACGGTCCCGGAATCATATCCCATCGCCTACCGCTGGTACATGCCAAAGTTGATCAAACACTGTGAGAATGTATCCCAAGTCCTGTCTTGACTCGCGCTGACCGACCATGGGATTTAGTTCATAACGGGCTTGGTGTTGCCCAGATCCCCGTCACCGCCAAATGTAGTGCTTACAAGCTGCAGACCGTTTGGCTGAGGAGCGCTATGGAAGATCCCTGCCTGTTTCATGCCACGTTGTTCGCCGGGTCTTCACACTTTGATATCTGTCGGGGACAGAAGCAAAGCATGATCACGCTTTATCACTATAATGAGCTGATCAAGCTGGTCAAAAAGCGACTTGCGGACCCAGCGACCGCGTTGGACGATCGCACGATCGCTTCCATTACTCCACTGGCACTATTTGCTGTACGCAATCATTCTCCTTCCCTCTACGCCGGAAGATATAGCACGGCTGACGACAAGTCCAGAATCTTGGGGGTGATCGAGCTTCAGCTGAAGTACATCGAGCTGGTCTGGAAAACATGGTTTCGCTACGGGGCGGGATGCACAACCTGGGCTTGGACGGTCTAATTTCATCACTCATCCACATGTTCGTTGGATCTTTTCCGGGCGTTCCGTCCTTATCCTAGAGCGGGGGACTGACTCTCTGAATCACAGGAACCGAATCGTGTCGAATATCGTCTTTGATTTGGGGTTGAGCACCGGACCTCAGTTTCAGCTAATGCCTCCACTCAGCCTCGAAGAACGGATCCTCAACATGCCTACGAGACCAACAGGACCCGACACCTTTGTTTGCTCGATCAAGGCCCTGTTCGAGCATGTTCACCAGACAAAGCTTCATCTGATGACTCTCCTTCCAACAGACCACTGGAGCCAAGACACGCCAGCGACTCGCACAATGCCACCTCCTACCACTGAGGACCCTATCTACCAGTGCTGTTATCTCGCTTGCAAGATTTTCCAGACGATCGTCGATGGCGGGGCCCACGGGTGCAGTTTTGTTGAGTACCTCGACGCATTGGCGAGGAACCTGCGAGACGCGCTAGCCCTGACGGACGAGGAGGTCTGGCTGCGGCATTTTCCCGTGCCTCACACCTGGGCCTGCATCACCGGCGCCGCCGCGTCGAGCGACTCTCAAATCCGGACGTGGTTCTACTTCCGGCAGGCATCCACAGCACGCATCCTCAACATCGACGGCGACTACACCTTCCTGGATGATCTGTCTTCGCACTTCGACTGGCTTCGAAGCCTGCGACGAAGACCCTGCAACTCGACGATGAGAAAGCGGTCTAATTAGGGGTCTCATGAACTAAGTCTAATAATCTTCAGCTCGTCGGCACCCCACCCCACTTGCAATCCTTCTGCCCAACGGAGGGCCTTTATTTTTGCAGCCCGTTGTGATCCTTGATCCTTTTTTCGACCCTGTCGAACCGTCCAGAAACATGGCCCCACTGAGGGCACCCGATCTATTGGACGGGTCCAATGCGGTGTGTGTCGTGAGGCTGAGGGTTAAGCGAGATTTTCGTCCCGTTCTCAAAAAAGAAAAAGGGGGTTTCTAAATCTCAACGCAAAAACTAACACGATTGCGAAACGCTCTGCCGCTCCGGTGATCGATCAGACCCTGGGGGTCTGGGACTCTCTCCAACCGTTCCTCCGAATTGGCCTAGCGCCTGCGGGGTTCTCAGGAGATAGTTTCCGCCCCAACTCGATTCGGGTAAAGGCGAGAGGTGAAGAATGGGCGCCCCACGCCTGGAAGGATGCTGACAGGCTGGACCGGGGAGTGGGATGTGTGGCAGTGCTGGCGCAAGGCTGATATCGGCGTCTTGGCACAAATTGGCTTCTCGTGGGACAACGTGCGAAGGTTATCTTCGCTTAGCAGCACACCCCGTCCGGGTCCTTTGTCCGCTGCGGGTTATCTTATCCTGGCTGTTGGATACGAGATTAATTGTACTGTACAGTAGCAAGTAGCATAAGCCGTAGAGCGATCTTCTCATGTACATTAACATATTGGAATAGCATTGACAATAGAATCTGATACGAACACAGACACCCTGCCGCGCAGATACGAACGACGAACCTCTGGAAGAAGTACTCCCAATGAGCCAGTCTGCCATCAGATCACGTCAGCCAACACGTGGCGGCGATGACAGCATGGCTGACGAGAGGTTACTTTAATTTATGCTTTTCCACTGGCTCTTTGACCTATCATCATCCATCGGTTGCGTCCTGCAAAGTTATCGATCCAGCTTGGACTAGTTCTCGAAGCTTTGGCTGACCCCCCCCCCCTCCGCCCATATCGTACCGCTGGATTGTCAGGCACTGAGACACTAATATCGAGACGCATCCTCCAGATAAGATAGTCCCGCCACATGGGGTCACCAGGGCGCGGGGCGGGCCTCAGGCGTCCCACGGGCGGCTTGTATCTCCGCGGATTGCACATGTAGTAATTATCGGTGTTCACACACTCTCTCCTGGCCATTAGGGACTTCACGAAAAACAGGAAGGCACGAGAGTAACACGCTCAAGAGGAGTCGGTCTTCAACTCTGTATCGGGGACTCAGACTGCATTGGTTCGGGGAATAAGTGCAGCTCTAGTTCGCTGATTGATGTCTTGAGGCAGCACAGTATAAGCATATCCACCAAGCCCTAAGAACCCGACAAACTACAACGCAAGACCCGCCTCAGCTTCCCCGATCGTGCATGATGGTCAAATCATATATTCCTCGCGTGCGCGATGGTATCTCGTTTCCTCGCTGATCAACGAGCCACGATCAGGAGAAGGCTAGAGGCCGGGGACTCGGGGATCTGTGTGGGGAAGGTTTCCAACTAGCCTGCTTCTGGCCCATGCCCTTGATTCCCCAGCTCATCACCCCATTTTCCCTTTCGGGTAGTACTTACATACTGCTGTAGATTAGAGAGTCGGGCAGGTTAATGGAAATTCGTCGCTGCCCCGCTGAGTTGTGTGCTATTTTAGCCTCGCCTGGATACTTGGTCCTCCATCGCATAGGCCGATCTCGGACAGATGGGCATCCCTTCCGTGCCTATGGCATGAAGGCGGCTGGCTTGCAAGGACTTTTCTCAGATATTGATGAAAGCAGTTGTCGTTATCTCGGGATCACTTATCTCAGCGCTAAGACAGAGGACTAGATCGTCGGACCCCGTGCGGGCGGTGCGATAGACTGATGTACTGTACATTCGACGACGACGATCATGTTCAACAAGAGATTTTCGCTAGATACTTCAAAGGATTTCCTTCGACGGGCATGAACTGTGCGATACAGGCCCCTATATCTAGTCTACGTATATTAAGCCTACGATACTTCAGGCACTGTGGCTACACTGCTACGATAGCCTGGGCAGAAAGTACATTCCACAATAAGAGAGACACAAGTTTTCGAGGAACAAGCAAAGGAGGTCTATGGATGTAAGGAGCGCACCGGACACGTCAGGATGTGCGAGTGAACAGTACTACTCTTCTCAGGGTACGCTATTCACTTTGAGGACCTGGGCGAAAGACTGGATCGGCACTCGCGCGGAAGAGAACTCTAGACTCTAAGATGTGTCCACTTGACCATTGTGGCTAAATCAGTTTGAAGTATTAATGCTAATTGACTGTAAATATATACACATTAGAACCCTCATCCTCTGAAAATACATTCATCCTATCGCGACTCCTCCCCCCGATCAAACTTCTTCCTGACCAAATCAGCCAACAACACATCCCGCCGCGCTTCGACCGCCTTCAAATCGACCTGCGATACCCATTCGTTGACTGTAACCTTCAACCCCTCGACGGTATCTTTCGAGCTCCAGTCGAACTTGTGCGCCTCCATATCATCTAACCACGACTTCAACGCGGGACCCAGATGATCGATAAAATGCGCAAAGCTCGCCCCCCCGCCGAGGGTATTGGTCATCAGCGGCCCGTTGAGCGCCCACCGGAGCCCGAGGCCGGAGGTCATGGTTTTATCTACCCCGTTAGCATTGTTCGTTATTATTATCTAGAAAAGAACGTCAGGTTGGGATGGGGGTTGGTGGGCTGCTTACCCAGATCCTCGGGGGAGACCACCCCCCTCGAGACGAGACTGTACGCCTCCGCGCACACCGCCGCCTGCAGACGATTGGCGATGAACCCCGGGGTCTCCTGGCGGACGACCACGGGGTCCTTCTCGAGACTCTCGTAGAAGCAGTACGCGGCCGTCACGTATTCCTCCGCGGTGCCGGGGTGCGGCACGATCTCAACCAGCGGCACGAGATGGGGCGGGTTGAAGGGGTGGCCGATCAGGATGCGGGACGGGTTATTCGTGCAGTCCGTGACGAACTGGCTGGCGGGGAGGCCGGAGGAGGAGGAGGCGATGAGGACGTGGGCCGGGGTCTTTGCGTCGAGGTGCGCGAACAGCCGCCGCTTGAGGTCGAGTCGTTCGGGCCCGTTCTAGGCAGACATCACCGGTGTCAGATTAACACATGTAGATAAGATAAGGTTATCTTGGAGGCGATGATCGGCGACTAAGCTCACCTCTTGGATTAGGTCTAGACGCTCGAGGTGCGGGTCCATGTCTGCCACGAAGGTGAAGTTCTGTAGGCATGTCGCGGCGTCGACGGTGGGATTTGGGACTGCAGAGCAGTACTCGTGCAAGTAGGCACGCAGCTTAGCTTCAGCGCCTGGGGCAGGGTCGGTGGCGATCACTTTCAGCCCTTTGGCGAGGAATAGGGCTGTCCAGCTCGCACCGATGACGCCGGCGCCAATCACACCGACAGTTCTGATGGGGGAGGTCGACATATTGCAGGTGTACCTTACGAGATTGTGACTGTCCCATTGTGCTTGGGCAAGCCATAACAGCTACTTATATAAACCAGTTAGACGGGGGTAATATCCACAGGCGTTGGTGGTACTTTGGTGTTTTCCGGTCAAGGGAGACGGAAAGAGGGTCGTTCCGAAGCCAGATCAGGTAATCCGCACTTCGGACCGAAACACCTGACTCTGCTTGACTCTGATGACGATCTTCCCAGGGAGTCCCCACACTTTCGGCCCTTGTCCGGGGTTCTTTCGGTCCGTAACGGTGCCTTCAGGGGAAACCTGCTATTTAGGGCATCATTGACTGCGTTCCGTGAGGTCGGGCTGCCGATTTCCGGGCTTCCGGGCTTTTGAATTTCCTATTCTGGAAACGCGGAACAGAATCTTGATACGCGCCCCGCGGGCCACGGCCCTTAAACGGTTGAATGGGCACCCGTGTCGAGGTAAGGTATAATAGTTGCTATATCTGTCCCTAAGATCATTCGAAAGTACGCCTCCTATCCCATTGAGATTCCATCTTGCCTTTCTTTGACACTTGACACGCTCGCCACACTTCACCATGACTGACGCCCACCAAACGATACCTAGCACAGACATCTACGGCCCGGGGACCTTTGTGGACAAGGACTTCTTGCCCGCGCCCCAAGATGCGGGTCGCATCTTCGAGTATATCGCCAAGAGCACACCAGGGTTCACCCAGGACCAGAAGCTCTGGAAGACCGTCAACTTCACGGGCAGTAAGCTCCCGGTCATTCCCGGGCCCACCAAAGCTCCCCTCGTGGCCGCAGCCCTGCATGCTATGTGTGGTGTTGTCGCCCACGAGATCGTCGAGGACCGCGATGGCACTCCGGCCAACACGCAGCAGGTCACAGTGAACACCAACCACGCCGCCATCTGGTTGGGAACCATCTTCGCCGCCACCATCGAGGGAGAAGACATGATCGACCTGGTCCGGTCGCGCAAGCTGGCGACTCTATATGATCGGGATTTCGAGCACGGGTGGCAGGCCACTCCGCTGCGCCAACGATCGACGGCGCTGTACAAGACCAAGACGCCTGGTGTGTGGTATCAGGTCCACGGCTCCCTCAACGCGGAGCCTGTTCTGAAGGCCCTGGGCATGGACCCTGAGTACCCGGCCAAGACCCCGGACGAGGCGTACGAGTACATCAGCCGACACGTCGAGCAGTGGACGGCTGACGAGCTGGAGATGCTCAACATCAAGAACGGGTTCTGCGGCAGTATCTGCTTCACGCCGCAGGGCTGGGCCGACACGTTGATGGGCAAGCGCCTCGCAGAGCATCCGCTGGTCGGCTACTCGCGCCAGTCGCATGCCATCCCCACTCCTGCCATTCCGTTCACCAAGGTCGCCAACGATAAGCGACCGCTGGCGGGTGTCAAGGTCGTGGAGCTGGTCCGCATCATCGCCGGGCCGGTCATTGGGAACATCCTCGCTTCGCTTGGGGCGGATGTCATTCGTGTCAACTGCAGTCGCTTGGTAGACCTTAATGTAAGCCACTCCTTCCCTCTACGTTGAGACCAGCGGTGCGTTAATTAAACCTCCTCAGGTCCTGCAATTCACGTTGAACACGGGCAAACGCACCATCGATCTTGACCTCACTAAGGAGGAAGACAAGGCTCGCCTACGCGAGCTGATCGAGGACGCCGACGTCTTCGTGCAAGGCTTCCGCCCCAAGGTTATCGAGAGGAAGGGCTTTGGAGTCAACGACCTCCTCGAGATGGCCGGTAAGCGTGGCAAGGGAATCATCTACGTCGAGGAAAACTGCTACGGTCCCGACGGCCCGTACAACGAGAGACCAGGCTGGCAGCAGATCGGAGACGCGGCTTCCGGCTCCTCGTACGTCATGGGTCGCTCCCTGGGCTTCAAGGACGGAACCAGCGTCCTCCCCCCGCTGCCCATCTCCGACATGACCACTGGCTTGGTGGGTGCGTTGGGTGCCCTCATGGCGCTGCGGGACCGGGCCCGTCACGGCGGCTCCTACCGGGTGACGAGCTCGTTGGTCAAGGCAGATGTCATCAACCTGGAGCCAGAGATCGGGCTGTACTCTCCTGAGGTGGTGGAGCGCAGCAACCAGCTGTTCAAGTGGGGCCACATCGGGCCCGCGCAGTTCGTGACGGAGATTTTGCTTGTCGTGATGGACGGCTGGAGGAATGTGTTCCCCCAGTACTTCAGCCCGGGCCCGGAATCACTCCTTACCAGTTTTGAGGGCGGTCCATGGGGCCGCATGGAGACTTTGAAGCCTGTGGTCCAGTTAAGCGATCCTAAGGTGACGCCTCGGTGGTTGACACCTGCAGTCCCTCACTGCTACCACGATCGGAACATCCAATGGCTTTGAGATCCTTTCGCTGTAGCCAGAAGGACTGCAGATGATTGTTTCGCCTCAAGATGTTGTGACATTGTTTCTGTACATAGATTTCTTCATAGATAATGAACCATTTCTGAATCCGTGGACAGACCAGGAACAAGTATAGACTTTTGCTGGATGAATAGCGACCCTCTATGTTGCTGAGCCAACGAGACCGTGGCTCTATATTGCCCAACCCTGGGCTGTAGGTGTATCATCGTCCAGTTGAGAGAAGAACATGGGCCATTGGTTCCAGTCGAACGAGTAGCTGTCCATAATAGCTAAGTCACTCGAGAGACTAGCTGGAGGCCCTTTGATGTCGATGACTAGATCTGGGGCGGATGTGTTAAGATGGTTGCTGCTAGCCTGTACCGCCTCCGAAGGGGTGTAGTCGACTATTGGCTCGCGCCCACCGACGTTCTGCTCAATCAAGGCAAGGACTGAGTTGCATCGCGAAGTCAAGGTGGCATGCTTTTCATAATCCTTAAGAATGCGTCGAGCCTCCTGTAAGACGCCTTGCAGATGAGTGGCCGTGAAATATTGCACTATTTGTGGCGAGGTCTGGGCAGCGAGCAGATTCGTGACGGCCATGTATACATCTGGTTTCTGTCAGGCTGCTCAACGCGGGGCTTTCTTCTTGAACTTGCGACTCACATGAGACAGTGTACCAGTTGGATGGTAAGATGTACGCTTGTTTCTGCTCCGGTGAGTTCCGCATGATGAATTCGATCATGTCGGCGGCGGCTTTGGTGCAATTGATCTGACACTGAAAGACTACATGCGGCATAATCTGATCATCATCTGCATATAGACCGGTCCCTTGAGCGTTTTCGGTCCGCCCCTGGTGGATTTGTAGAAGTAGAAGCCTGAACAGGAGCAGTCGAACGGAGAGATACCTAGTGCATGGGAAGGCAAGAGAGTCAGTGGCATTCCCTTTCCCTTGCATTGAATATGGCCAGCATATACCGTGCACGTAATATATTCGCTTCACGCGTAATATGTTTCGTGGGCGTCGGGTCTTGGAGTTCCGATGGCATCTGGAAGAAAGGATGCAGGCTGCGGGCCCAATCGTTCAGTGCGGAGTCGATTCGAAACAAGCTAGCGAATTTGTCAAACACGAGGGAGGATGAGTCGCTCGGCGTCTCCACACGAGGCTTGCTCGCATGGCGGTCCGTTTTGCTTTCGCCAAATTTGTAGAAGGTGTCGATGACATCTCCGATGATGTGATGAAGTCGACAGAATGATCTATAGAAGTTCACTTTCGATGGTAGAGTGGCGGTCGCGCTGTCCGACGAGTGCCCTACGGCGTTGGGCACCAGCAGATTCAAGCCTTCTTTTGCCACTAATTGAGGGACCTTGAGGGCGCAGCCAAAGGTCATGGAACAGATTCTAGGACGGGTTCAGCTATAAAGTCCCGTGTCAAGGCCGTTTATCATACCTGTCCATGATGACACACCCATTCCACACCTGACGCGCAAGGTCTCGCTCCTTGGGATTGTCCATAGCCTCAGTGGTTTCCGGGATGTGCAGCCCCAATTCCTGGGCGATATGAATCGCCGTCCCAATGATGCGGAAACATTTCTGGGGCTCTTTGTCGTGCTGCAGATAGACGGCGGTGAGGAGTAAAATCTGGATGATCTCAAAATTATAGAGATCGAGTAGTTGGTACGACATCAACGCCTGGGCGCGCTCAAAGAAGACGACGGAAGATTCATAGCGAACGAGTGGGGGTTCACCCTGGGTGGCTACGCAGGAGGTGGCGAACATGAGATTCAGCAGACAATGCAGAACCGTCTCATTCATCGTCAGTTCTCCGTCTTGGATCCATAGAGTCTCGTAAGCACTTTCGATCGATGGCCTATCCAACCAAGGGTAGGCACTGTCGACATAGTCCCAATAGAGACCCAGTAGATTGTCCGCCTGCTTCCTGGGAGGGATGACGAACTGGAAATCAGAATGTTCGTTTCTAGGGGTTTTATTCTGCAGCTTGGGTAGATGTCTGAGTGCATTTGGGAACGCTTGACTTCGGCTTGGTGCTTTGTTGTCCGGCGTGGCTATACTGGTCTGATTCCCCACATTGGGGATAATGTGCACCCCACTGGAGGCACCAAAGAGACTCCCACTGGGAACGATGGTACTGAACGAGCTCGCCCGGTCGGTATGGCCGGTTTGTGGATGACCGCGGGGGGACTGCTCGGTGGTATGCCCTGAATGCTCCGCGGGATCAGACTCACGATAACTACAGGCCATCCGAGTGGCACCTGAAACGCGTTTCCGGTTGGAGCAGGGTCCGCAAACTAATGCAGGGTGCGGTGAGCTTATCTTCTCCACTGTGCGACCAGGATATCTAGAATGTTTCCTTACCTGGTTTAGCACCATCACATTTCGTCTTCCGGATCTTGCAGACCTCACAGGCATTTCTGATTTTGGCTCGTTTGGGTCTGGGACCTCTGGACGGCTCGTCATGTGGAGACGGCCGGCGTGTGTGGAATGAGAACATCATTTTGAGAAATCCTTCAATCAATCATCCATGAAGCACGGAAGAGGTTGAAAAAGGTAGGAAAAAAAGTCCATCCCGAAATTCGCTCGGAGGCAGACGGAGCATCCCGTGTGATTATGTCATTGTCTGTTCCGTTCCCCTTTTGGCATTCCGAGGATCGGCCGATATCCGAGCAGGAGTAGTTATACCGTACATAGGCAAATCAAGGAACCGTGGACAAGGTGGAATAAGGAACTCTCGGCATACCGTGGCCCTGTGGACCTTCTCTATCTCTGCAGAGTAGTATATCTACCCGTCGTGAAGCCCGGCGCAGAACTGTCCCAATGCATCTACTAATGTCAATTTCCAACTCTACATCTACACTCCCGCAATATAAAATGGCGCCACGACCCTCCATCCCCCAAAACTCTACACCCCGTCTGTATTTCCTCGACGTGGGCATCTCGACCCCAGAACTCAATGGCCGCCTCCTGACCTGCAAACCAGACGGCTCCGATCTCCGGGAGCTGATCACGCAGATCCACACCATGCCAGACGGGATCGTCATCGACGCAGCCCGGCAATACATCTACTGGACGAACATGGGCGTCCCCTCCGCCGATGACGGATCGATCCAGCGCTGCGATCTCTCGGGGCAGAATATCGTGACCATCGTTCCAAAGGGCCACACCCACACGCCAAAACAGCTGACCATCGCCCCGCGGGCCCAGAAGCTGTATTGGGCCGATCGCGAGGGCAGGCGGGTGATGCGGGCAAACCTCGATGGGAGGGAGGTTGAAGTGCTCTACCGGGCGGTCTCGAGCGAGGGCACAAATACACCTGCTGTGTATGACTGGTGTGTGGGTATCGCGGTGGATGAGGAGGCTGGATTGGTGTACTGGACGCAGAAGGGCCCGTCCAAGGGCAACCAGGGCCGGATCTTCCGGATGGGGATTGAGAGGAAAGAATGGGAGTCAGTGGAGCGGAGGACAGATGTAGAGTGTCTGCTAGAGGGACTTCCGGAGCCGATTGACCTGGAGCTGGATCATGCGACAGGGACGCTGTACTGGACGGATCGAGGGGACCCGCCTCGGGGGAATACGGTCAACGCGGCCGTGCTGGCTGATCATGCTGGTTCGAAAGAGAAAGTACAGCCAAAGATCTTGGTGCGCAAGCTTCATGAGGGCATTGGGATTGCATTGGATGTGGAGAACCAGCGGATGTTCTTTGGTGACTTGGGAGGGTCGTTGTATTGTGCCAATCTGGATGGGTCCTGTAAATCAACGGTCTTGCCCGATATTGGGGGGACCGTTACGGGGCTTGCTTATGTAGGTTAATGATATCAACTTATCAGTCCATTAATCGTCTTGCCGACAATTGCATGTCACAGAGATCCAGTAATGTGTTCGAGGACAAGCCGCCACTGTAGCACCAAGAAGGTAAAGACGAAGTGTTGTCCCTTGTGCAATTTGAGAGATGCATTAATCATTTCTAAAAGTCTAGTCTCATCTAATCATGCCTCATGAGAATCAACATTTATCCTCCCCATCCTCTGCCTCATGCAATTCCGCCACCTTCCGCACCGTCGCCTCCTTCATAAACGGACTGCGCTCGCGGATCTTCTCCCCCCAGATCATAATGCACACCGGCGCCAGCGTCAGCAGCAGGCTAATAAACCCTAACAAACTACTCGCCCACTGCAACCCCATGGTCTCATACATGTTCATCGTCGCCAATGGCAAGAAAGCCGAGAAGGTGTTCTCCCCAAGCACGACACACGCCATCGCGCTGCCAGCATAATTGCTATACGCATCCACCACGTAATCCATAATCCCCGTCACCACGACCACGCTGCCGACGCCAACCATACCCAGGCCGATGATGGGGGCGATCCAAGGGAGACTGGGGTGGGAAGTCCACGCGTAGACAAACATCCCGCCGGTGAGGCCGAGGATGGCTCCAGCGACGGACATGTATAAGCGTGCTTCGGGAATAGGTGTCCCCGGGATTTGGGTGTTGCGTTTCGCGGACTGGAAATAGAGCCTGGCGGAGACGAGGGTCAACGGCCATCCCAGGATTTGACCGATGACGATGGCGCCCTGGACATATCCCGACTGTACGGGGTCCCACCCGTACAGAGCATTGAAGACTTGCTCGACCGATTGGGTGAAGAGGTACAGCGTGCCCACGGTGAACGATGACCACAGCATGCAGAAGAACACCACGTACTCTGTGACGAGCATTTTGAGCGGGCGTTGAATGCTGGTCGCCAAAACCTCGAGAAGCGGCTTGGACAGGATCTCGTGGCGGGTGTAGGCGTTAACACCTTTTGCACGCAGTCGCTTGGCTCGCTGCTTCAGGATCACCAGGTCACGGGACTCCCGCATTGTCACGACGGCCACGGGGAACAAAATCCCGTGCCAGATAAGTTGCATGTAGGAGATCCAGCGCCAGGAGAGGAATTGAAGAATAGACGCCCCCAGCACGGGCCCGATGCTGCTGCCGCCCAGGTAGGCGACGATCCACAGGCTGACCGGTTTAGTGCGTTCGCGCTCGCTGCCCCAGATATTGCCGATCACGCTCGCGGCACTGTTGCCCAGTACGGCGACACAGCCTCCGGCGAAGAAGCGCGTGACGACCAGAGTAGCAAAGTTATGGGCCACAGCTTGCGGGATCAGGAAGAGGATGAAGACGAAATGCGTGAGGAGGAATGTGCGGCGGATGCCGAAGTCCTCCATCGTCGGGAGAATGATCAACGAGAAGAAGGCACCCCCCAAAGCCCAAGTGGTGACGGGCCAGTAGGAGTTGGCAAATGAGGCCTCACTGACATTGAAACGCTCGTCCAGCTCATAGTGGGCGACGGTGATGATGGTGCCATTGGCGAGCACGAGGAAGGTGGTGAACAGGGCGACGAAGGTCACCAGCCATTTGTGGAGCTTAGACCAGTTGAATGGGTTTTCTGGGTCGTCTGGACCCTCCCAGTCGACAATGACGAGGTCGTCGACTGCTTCTGCGAACCCTGCGTTGGGTTAGATGGCTGCGTGTTGGCAATAATACGGAGTGGCGACTTACCGGCTATCAATTCATCTGCATCTGCAGGGGATGAGGAGCCTCCACCATGCATTGAGAGTCGAGGATGATGCCAAGAAAGCTTGACTTGTTCTTGTGTATGTCGATTGAGTAATGGAAACGGTGATTAGACTTGAGATGAATGCCTGGTGTTAAAGATCAAAGTGGGAGGCGAGACATTTAAATAGTGCGAGTGGGGAGTCGGATCGATGCTCTTCTAGAATGCGCCTTGCACCCTACTCAATTCGCATATTTCGTATTCCAAGGGCCCCAATGCCCAAGGAAACCAAGTCTATCCGAGCAGATCACTCGTAGGAGGATTTCATCGCCATCGAACACGAAGGAGGTTCTCCTCCGGTTGACCTGAAAGAGAAAAGACTGAAGCTTCCAGTTACGTAAGGACAGCCCTACGCCATCTGCCACTATTCCCAACACGGCAGCCAAGAGGAGGGGTGGTGCGTGCACCGTCCAATCTCCGCTGGAAGCCTCAGGCACCAGGGCCTCCAGCCGATTGACGCGTCGGATTCGTTGAGTCATTCGTCAATTACCTCGGATAAAGCATATGCAGCAGTTCGATAGTACTGAGACTTGATTCTCTACTGACTGCTGCATCGGGTTCATCGATACTGAGATTCGCGATACTAGCAAATATCCTAAGGGTCGAAATGTGAAACTTGATTAACAATTGTTGATTGACATTGAGTTTCACAGTCCCAAGCAAGGAAGACAAAATACAGGATACACAACGCCTCTCCCTTAACAATGTAAATACGTCCAATGACCTAGAAGATTGCCAAGACATCATAATCAGGAGCCAGAAACTGCCGTAAAGCGAAATGCCTGGCCATGTCATGACCTACATCCAAGGACGTAACCCAAGAATTTGTCGCCGCTCAGTATTCTACTTTGGCAACAGCCTGATCTGTACGCCTCTGATGAAAGAGCGCGGAAGCAACTGCGCTGGAGTCCCCCAAGTAAACCTCTCTGCAGTCTCGATATAGCGACAGGCAAAGACAGTCCACAGGCTATCGATGAACCAATTATTCGAGAAGGGTCGGGGCAAGTAGAGGTGGTCGTTGACGAAAGCTGCAATGGCCTGCTCGACCCCGATGGCGTTCCTGCTGATTGGGCGGCAAGCATCGAAGCCCAATATCCACAGGCTGACGGTGCGCGGATTATGCATGGATGGATTGACTACCAGCTCGAAGGTACTAGTACCCGGCGAGAGACGGTGCAATCCTGGAAGATGCAAGTGGCCTGTGAGGGATTGGTGATTCTTTGTAGGACGGGCGCCTCCGAGGACGAACTCGACACCCATGCCATCAACATTAGCCTGCCAGTGAAGAAGCGCGAGGGCGTCTGCCATTGTGGTGGCCAAGGCGGACGCGTCAAGACGGAGTCGTTCAATCTGATCACTGTGAAGTTTGAAGTTGCGAAGACTGAACAAGTAGGATCCGGGCCGCGCTGCAGTATCATGTTTGCTGCCCAACAGGACATGCACTAGACAGTCGGCATTGGACGGGTCGCTTTTAGCAGCCGGAATGTTCCAGCGGGCGCAGAAGAGGTCAATCAGCGCGTCACGAACCGCCCGAGGGAGAGGAGGGATGCGTTCCATGCAGAGAACATTGCGCGGCTGGCGTGGAAATTGAGGATCATCGGGGAAGAGCTCCAAATTTGTGCGCCAGAACTCCGAGGTTCTGTGTGCAAACCAGACAACCCGAGGGACTGCGACAGCCGTGTTGAATAACTTGTCAACTCCATCAAAGCCGTCGTAAATCCTCATCTGCATAGTATAGTTGTTCCAAAGCGTTATGGCCTCGTCGATAAGGAGGATCTTGAATGCCCACGGGGTACCTGGTTGCCCGAATACTTTGCTGTTGGCACTGGATCCAATTTCATGATATGGTAGGCAGACGCTGGGTTGATGTCCTGAGATAGACGATGAAAGCGAAGTACCCGGGCTAGTTGTCATGAGTTGTTGGAGAATGGCTTTTGGGGACTGGGGGCTGTTCTTCTTCTCGTCGTCGCCGGTCTTTGGGTCGTCTTGCAGAGCAGCCTCCAGGTCGGTCACCCACGAGGGGTCCTCGTCAGTATCGAGGGTGAACATCGCGAGATGATGAATGTTCTGGATATGTGTAATATCAACTATCAGATGATGTATGATCAGCAGAAAAGCAGAGGATACTGAAAGGAGAAAGAATACCGCGATCTGATGGCTGACGAGTCCGATGCAAGAAGATGAGTTTGAGAGAGTTGGAGTCGAGGTGAGAACTGAAGATGGAGATATCCTGGGATAGTTATAGCCATGAGGCTTGAGAAATTGACTGGCAGTCTATTCACTGGATGGTAGGAGATGCGATGTGATTCACCATGGGCAAGATATGCCAGTCAGCCGAAAGTAGAAAATTGACATCTTCATTTTCGTCAGTACTTCCACTTCCCTACGTCATTTATAAGCAACCTGTCTACACCTTCAGACAAAGCTCTAATAATTTACAGCCTCCCCGTTCTCCAGATCTCTCCCCTCCTGCATAGAATGCAACCTCTCTTCCCACCCCCCGGCCCAACTCTTTCCCGGTCCTCCATCCCCACCACCAACTCCCCTTAACTTTTCCGGAAACCCCAACGTCCTCCCTGCAAACATGAGGATCAACCGCTCCGCCTCTTCCGCATTCTGACTCAACCCATGGTCATCCCCAGGAAAGGTCTTCAGCTCCCGACTGCCTCCCTCCGAGCCATACTGCCCATACAGCGCCACCGAACACCTGACCGAAAGCACGGTATCCCCGGTCCCGTGCAGCAGCAACAGCGGCCGGGGACTGAGCTTTGAGATTCCCGAGGTCATGGCCGTCTGCGAGGCGACCGTTGCCACTCCGACGACGCGCTCGGGTTCCCGTGCGGCAACGGTGAAGCACGGACTGCCGCCGAAGGACCATCCCACCAGGACGAAGCGGGTGGATTGATACTGCTGGGTGAGGTAGTCCATGGCTGCGAGGACGTCGGCGGTGCAGTAGCGGGTGCGGGCGGGTTCGCGGTAGTCGAGGCGCATCACGGGGATGGAAAGGTGGAGGGTGAGTTTGTCGGCGAGGGAGGGGTAGATCCCTTTCCTGATGTTATTTGCAGTCCAGTCATGGAAGCAACAGGTGACGGAGAGGGGCATTACCTGACGGACCGCTCACGCCACCGCCTGCTCCGCTGATGAAAATCACAGCTGCACCACGGACTTCGCGGGCGTTGTAACTGCGCGGCCGGTGCAGGATGGCGGGGGCTTCGTGGTCGTGCGGATCGTGGACGGTGATGCGGATGCGCTCGGCGATGGGGGCTGCGGGGATGATCGTGGGTGCTTGAGGCGGGTGGAGGGGCCCGAGGCTTGATAGAGGATGATGGACAAAGGTCATGGCGTTGAGTGTGTACTTTTATCTGGGGTCGCGTAATTCAATCGTGCTTGGTGGGATCTGGGGTTCCGAGATCTGTTTATATTCAACTTCCGCATGTTGACATCAGAGTGACGGGATGGCATTGCTTCGGGAACGTTCTCCAGCCAGCCAACGCCAGCATAATTTTAAAGCTGTAGCTACTATAAAAACTCGGAATAGGTCATAGGCCTTGCGAGTGGGTGGTAACAATAGTAGCTCGAGGTTTGCTCAAGCCTGGCCATGAGGTCTGTAATAAGCGGAGCTTTAAACCTCTGTCTTGACTCATTGCCGAACTCAAATTACTCAGTTTGCCCACGAACGCTGCTCTATCGTACAATGAGCACAGCAAAGTATCCTACACGATGCACTATCAACTCGACCCTTGATTTCCTCAAAAGTGGACCCTGAGATGCTCCTCTGATTGGGATCGCTCACAGCGCCGCAACTATCGCCGTGTCAATGATTGACCATTAGCTCAGCATTTAATTTCAAATCTTCGCGTGTAGTGGATAAGCCTTTTGAACTACCTAGGCAAGGTAGTAGTGCACTGACCAGCCTATCGGCCGCCAATTAGACCCCTGTGGAAGGTATCTCTCACGCCGGCGGAGTTCCGAATGGCGCCTTCAGCTAGGGCTTACTGTCGACTCATCCACTGCATCTAGGCTGCTGCGTTGGCGGAGAACCAAGCTATTCTTAATCACCACTTTTAACCAGCTCAAGGGTATTTTCACTTTCCGTTTCTTACATCCATTTAACGTACAAAAAAAGCGTCTTGCAGCATGGTCGTACTGACCACTTTAGCTATCACCAGTCTCCTGGGTCTGGCCAGCGCGCAATTCCCTCCCAAGCTCGAAGGGGTGACAGTCATTCAATCCAAGCTCCACGAGAACGTGAGCATCTCGTACAAAGAGGTATATTGTTCTCTCCGATCTTGTAATCCGACAGTTTCTTACCCCGTCAAACAGCCCGGAATCTGCGAAACCACCCCCGGTGTCCGCTCCTACTCAGGCTACGTCCACCTGCCCCCGGGGTTTCTGAACGAAAGCGACAAGGGGCCGCAAGACTACCCGATCAACACGTACGACCCGCCCAAGTACTACCCCCAATGACCTCCTAATGATCTGAAATGCAGCTTTTTCTGGTTCTTCGAATCCCGCAAAGACCCCGAGAATGCCCCGCTAGCCATCTGGCTGAACGGTGGCCCCGGTGGCTCCTCGCTGATGGGCCTCTTCGAGGAACTAGGGCCGTGCACCGTCGCCGAAGACGCGCAAACGACCATCCTCAACCCCTACAGCTGGAACAACGAGGTCAACCTCCTCTTCCTCGACCAGCCGGTGCAAGTCGGGTTCTCGTACGACGTGCCCACCAACGGGACCATCTTCGCCAACGCCAACGGGGAAGGGGGCAACATCCTACCCGGAAACTTTACGACCGAAACTCCGGAATCGAATCTTACCCATGTGGTGGGCACCTTTGCCAGCCAGCAGGTGAACGCCACCGCGGATACGACGGCGCATGCGGCGCCCGCGCTGTGGCAGTTCGTGCAGACGTGGTTCTTCGAGTTCCCCCACTACCGGCCGCGCGATGATCGCATCAGTCTGTGGGCGGAGAGTTACGGGGGTCACTATGGGCCCGGGTTCTTTCGGTTCTTTCAGGCGCAGAATGAGCGGGTCGCGGATGGGGTGGCGGAGCCTGGGGCACGGTTTTTGCACTTGGATACGTTGGGGATTGTGAATGGGTTAGTGGATTCGTTGGTGCAGGGGGAGTCGTATATCCTCCTTGGGTATAATAATGTAGGTTTGTTGCTGGGGTGGACGTTGGGTTGGGTGATCGGTGCTGATGTGGTGCAGACGTACGGGATTGAGATCTTCAATCAGTCAACTTACGAAGCACTCCTGGATCATTGGGAGCGACCGGGGGGTTGTCGCGATCGGTTGGTCAAGTGTCAGGCGGCATTGAGGGATCGCGATGCGGGCGTTGTCCCGTCGCCGAATATCTCTGCTATCTGCGAGGGAATCGAGCAAGGTTGCGCAGGGGGTGCGCCTCAGTTATATGCACGCGAATTGAACGTAAGTTCCCCTCTCTTTCGTCTCAACAATTTGGAGCTGATAGCAAGAAACAGCACTCCTGGTACGACATCACACATCCTAAGCACGATCCATTCCCCCCCAAATGTGAGCCCCCTTGGACCAGTGTTGTGCACCTCGTACTGATGTCAATGCAGCATGGCTGGGCTACCTCACCCAAGAATCCGTTCTCTCCGCTCTGGGCGTCCCCGTCAACTTCACTGGGGCCTCCCCCGCCGTGAGCGACGCCTTCGTCGGCGCCATCGACATCGACCACGGTGGCTTCCTCGACGCAATCGCCTACCTGCTCGACAGTGGTGTGAAAGTGCACATGTTGTACGGCGACCGTGATTTCGCCTGTAACTGGCTCGGCGGTGAGGCGGCCAGCCTGGCGGTGCCCTACTCCCGCGCCGAGGACTTCGCCGCGGCCGGATACACCCCGCTTCTCACATCGGAGGGGGTGAAAGGTATGACGAGGCAGTTGGGCAATTTCAGTTTCACCCGCGTATATCAGGCCGGTCACGAGGTGCCTGCCTATCAGCCGCTGGCGTCGGTGGAGATTTTTAATCGAGCGACCTTCGATCGGGATATCCCCTCCGGGTTGGTGCAGGTGACGGATGAGTTTCGCACGGTCGGGTTGCGGGATACCTGGAGTATCAAGAATGAGCTGCAGGCGGTCCCGAAGGCCAGGTGCTATATTCTGGATCCGGGCACTTGTGAGCCGGAGGTCTGGAGGACGGTGGTGGATGGGACGGCCGTGGTGCGGAATTGGTATGTTGTTGAGGATGCGGATGGGGATGAGGATGAGGATGATATTCTTTCGGTGGAATCCCGCAGTCAGGTTGTTCTAAATGGGGCTGCTTGATGCAACCTCATTGCTCCTGAGGAATGACTGCAATCATGTCATGTTTCGCATATGAGGCGCCGACTTCAAGAAGTGAACCTCATGCTTGACATGTTTGGCCGCACGAAGTATACCCTGGTTACTTGCCAATTGCCGCGGTTGTTTGGCACCGCGACTATGTGAGATGTGGTGGAGATACGTAGGAAAAAGTGGAAGAACAACTCCATAAAGATGTAAACTCAAAACAAAATTCCAGTGTCATCCTGCAAGGGCTACATATTATGTATGGTATGATCGGATTTTTCTTACCCCCCTGGCACCACCTTACCCCCTCTACTCAGCGCTACAGCTCCCACTATCGCAAACCAAGTCATCAGAACAATCGTCATCAGAGGAGCAAGTGGCACCTAAGGTGTTAGTTCGATAACCCCCAGTGGAGACAGTAGATTTACCTTCACAGTGATCAGACCAAGAACACTCATCCTCGTCTGTTTCCGTCGGACTTGCAGCACTGGTTGTTGTGGAGGTAGTCTTCGTAAGGGTTGTCGCCGCAGCCGAGGAAGTCGGCCCTTCACTGGGAGCGGCGCCGCCCAAGCCCAGTTTGGAGGCCAATGCGGCCATCAACTTGTCGCCCATGGACCGGAGGGTGGTGAAGTTGGTGATGTAGTTTTTGCCCAGGGCGCTGCTGGGGATAACGGCGTCCTTGCCGGTGAATACGATATCTACCATTTTTAGTTCTGGGGAACAGATATCGGTGAGTAGCCAAAAAAAAGGGCACGTACAGGTCACATCGGCAGCTGTGTGGCCCTTGTCGCCGCTCAAGCCTTCGTCGGGAAAGCAAGTCCGGGCCATCAGCCAGGAGGCTTCTCCGGTGACTTCGGGGTCGTCGCCGTTGGAATCCCCCAGAATGCCGTAGTACATCTTGCCGTTACTGTGGTCGTCAGTGTCTGTCTTTGTATATGCTCCGCGCAACTTACCAGATCACAGCAGCGACGTTATTCCCAGGGAGAAGGTCGGTGTTGGCGGTCAGGAACTTGTCGGGGATGACAATGAACGGGACTTCGTAGGCGGCGAGTGCGCCCCAATTGGTCTGCGGCTGGCCATCCCCGTTGCCCTAATAAGTCGACAACTCAGTGCTGTTCGCGAGGGACAGAGCAAGAACAGTACGGGCTCACCGAGCACTTGTAATCACTCCCGTCACAGTCCACATCCATATCAGCTACCCAGCTAAGAGCCGCGCCCTGCTGCAGTTAGAGCCAGGCTGCCGTAAGCTGTGGCCCGGGAACATACATCGCTGAATTTGACCCAGTCATCATGAATGGTCGATTTCGGGGAGTTCTTGTCGGTGTTGACTGGGTAAGTGGCCAACGACGGCACACCACTTGCCTTAGCGGCAGCCGACTGAATTGCAGAAACTGGAATGGATGAGGCCGCTGCAAAGTAGGGAGAAGGCGGGCCACCAGTGGGCGAGTTGTATTTAGAGCCATCGACAGTCTGCGCCAGAGCCGAGGCGGACAGGCCCAGGAGGGCCAGAGCAAGCGTGCTTTGGATTGCCATTGCGGAAATGCAGATTAGATCAGTGTGGAAGTGTTCTGGTTACCGGTGATATTGTAGAATGAGATGGTGATGGTGATAGATCTGAACAGCATGGAAGGCTGGCCGCCTTTATACGAGTATAGAAGCGTCAACCCGTGCCAGCAGGTTTCAGTAGATCTTCGCGTGGCTGTCAGAACCCTTCTTGCCCATGTGCTTTTGGCCCCAACGAAGCTCGGAGCGAACTGGTCTCCAACAAAGCACCGGGTCGGGTTAAAGTATACGTTACCTGCAGAACTGCGGATCTTGGACACTGTTCCACCACCGGCTTATTCTTTGCAGCACTCAGCTTGTGCACATCGCCCGATGGTGACACCGGCAGAGAGCAGAATACATGAAGTCTCGACAGTCAGGAGAGGAGAGCCGCCGTAACTGGCGTGTTACTGGTTTCCAAAAAGCCAATTGAGGGGTCAATGACCTGTCACCGGGTCGAGGTCCCGATCTGCACTTCCGCTCCATCATGCGATCGAGAGAGACGAAAATAGCCGAGTTCAATCGTTTCAACCAGACCGTTAGGACCCTGATCGCGAAGGATCGACGGTGATGGTCCACATGGAGCCTAGGGGGCGAGATATGCCCAACCAGTATATGATCAGTATGCGATGGGGGTGGAAGCGAGGTGCCAAGACCGCTTACTGCAGGGCGAAGCATTCAGGGATGGAGTGGAAGAAACAAGACGCTGGGGGCGCTTGGGGGCCAGCTGCACTACGGTATCGGCTCACTTCCGAACACGTGAATCCATGGTTGGATTCGAGGATAGGAGGAGGATAGGAGATGAGGGATAAGACAATAGCCTCCTTTCTTTATCATAATGAATCCTTATCGCCCCCAGTGCGGAGGAGATCCCCATCAAATCCGCACAAAGTAATTCTAGTGTTTCTTTCTTTCTTTCTTTTTTTTTTTTCGGTGCACTTGATTCAGTGTTTCTGAATGGAACATGGCGTCTATTGCAGCGTTCCTTCAATGAAAGAACAATTCTCCTTCGGTTGCTGCTACCACGGGTGTTTTCACAGCAGCGCTGGCCGCTCTTGATGCCATGTGAACAAAATTTTCGATCCTAATCCATATAGTGAGTCGCATACCTGCAACTCAGCACAAGAAGCTGCAACATATCGAAAATCGTGACTCGTGGAATCGTCCGCGACAGGGGTCCTCCCCAAAGAAGACGGTTGCTCGGTACGCGATTAGTGTCTTGTCTACTGGCTCGGTACATCGCTGATCCTAATAAAATTCACTTCCCAGCAGATCTCAAGATTATAGCCCCTAGGCAGGCAATTCAAGTACACATTGGTGTGACGGTTGCTATCACTGAGCGATCGACAGCGGAACCATGATTGCAGGCCAGATGCAATTGACTTTGCCGGCGGAGAGCAAACGAGCCCATGTGAGTCGAAAACTTACTCACTGCTGCCTCGGACATGAAGACATGAGATCATAGCGCATTGGCGATCGAGGAGGGACCAGAGATTCGCTGTCATTCTGCTAGGCGGTGGAGTCTACTACTGTCTTCTGCCTCCGGACTTTCGGAGCGCGGATGTCCTGCCCGATCTTTCCACTAACCCAGCCACTGTGATCGTGGTACAATCTGGGAATCGGGGCCTGGCAGGCCGTTGTTCAGTTGGACAAGAATTTCGCCAGTGAGAATATTCCGAGTCAGTGTGAGCTCCGTGAGCAACGGCCGGGTACAGGATGATCTCCCCATCCAGGGTTTTGGCAGGGATGAAGGGTGCACCTTGCATCCACCTCCTGCGATGGTGCGGAGAGGAGATCGCGTCCAACATATAAATGAAGAGACTCGCCTTCACCCTCGATCTATTGCATTCCAAAAGACTCTTCACATTCCTACATTCTCGCCTGGCACATTCCCCATCTAATCGTTCCGAACTGCCTCCAAAAAAAGAATTCCTCCAAGAATGTTCTTCCGACAAGCATTCCTTGCCAGCACGGCGGTCTTGTCCTTGTCTGTAGCTCTCCCCACGGCCGACCCAAGTGTTCCACACTCGCTGTCCGCGCGCGATGATACACAGTGCGATGCTGGAACAACCTTCTATGCGTGTTATCTGAATCACTTCCGGGGGTGCTGCTCTGTCGATCCCTGCGCCCTGGAGGCGGGTTGTCCCGACAACGATGCCAATAACAACCAGTACCACCACCAAATCAACTGTGCGGCCTCAGGCACGCAAGTCTTCCAGCCGCAGATGGAGCTGATTTTCCCGACCGAACCCGCCGCCTCTCCCTTTCCCACCCCAGATTTGAATCTCTCCCGCTCCGCCACCACTCAATGGGACCAACTGATGACCTTCACTTTGCCCACCGAGGCCCGCCAGTGCACACTCGGCTGGACCATCCCCGCACGCCGCAACTTCACCGCGGGCTCCAACGCCTTGGTCCGCGTCCTTGAGAACGTCGCCCCCGGCAATATCACTCGCATCGGCGCCGCGGATTTCTCCTACTGGCCACAGACCCCTGGGCCCCACGAGGCCCTGGTCGGAACCATGGACTGCAAAGAGCAACTGCAGTTTCACTTGACTCTGGAACATCGAGACGCTGTCTACATGGCCCAGGATGCGCAGACGGGTTGGTGGGTCCGATACACATGCTAATGAACTGATGACAGAAGTGATGTAAAGTTGCATGGAGGGTTCGGCGCTGACGCTTATTCTTGTATTTCACTTGGAATTTGATGGGTAACGAGTAGCTAGGTATATAGATGTAATGAACGATAATGATTTTACCTGACATCATGGCCGGATATGACATTCAACTCATGACTTCTTCCATGCACTAGTGAATTGAAGGTGACCGTGTCTCTACAACCCAAGACCCGTGCGTACGCACCGTGTGACGCTTCCATGTCATGTCTCCAAGTCATGATCGGGCGTGGTCAGGTTCGCAATCGCGCGAAGTTGACCTTTGTGACGCGGAGCAGACCTTTCGCTTCCTGAAAGACAATCGGGCGCCGTGGGTTCCCGATGCCTTGGTGCTTTCCCCTAGTGATCACACTCTATTGTTGAAGACTCTTGGGGCCAAAGGATGCCCTAGTCTCAGGACATTTATTCTTTACTCGATGGATGGGATAGCAACGGTGCGTTGGTGTTTCGCACTGTCTCATCAGGCTCGTATTCACAAACGGGCCGTCAGCCTGGCCTGAAATAGCGGGTATCCATTCGCCCGATCGGGTCGAACAGCCCTCACTCGGAGAGAATATGCCCCCCCCTAATCAGTCAACGAGGTTACTTAGCACCAAGATGTATATAGCATAATCAACGGATGCCTTTCAGGCGAGATGTTCCCGGTCGCAACGCATATATTGTACGCCTGGGGCGCGACTTCACTTCTCTCGCAGCCACCGGTGAGCGTGCATGATCTACTTCTTTCGCGATGGCACCCAAAGCCTTCTTCCTGGCAGCAACTGCTCTGGTCTGGCCAGCAATCACCCAAGCTTATACTCTCAAGGACAACTATACCGGCAACAATTACCAGGACTTCTTCAGCAAATTCACCTTCTGGACCGGGGCCGATCCGACCAACGGTCTTGTGCAATATGTCGACGAAGCCTCAGCCTGGAGCAACGGCCTCATTGGCAACGGGGGTAACATCTACCTCGGGGTGGACAACACCAACAAGGTCGGCAATGAGGGTCGCAAGAGTGTCCGGCTGACCGGCAAGACGGCCTACAGCCCAGGGACTCTCATCGTGGCGGATATCGCGTATATGGTACGGTTCCCCCTCTCCCTCCTCTCCTAACGATCGAACATCTTTCTGATAAAGATGACCAGCCACAAGTGTGCGGCACCTGGCCAGCCTTCTGGATGACCGCCGCCTCCGACGACTGGCCGCAGAGCGGCGAGATTGACATTGTCGAGAACGCCAACAACGCCCAGAACAACCAGATGTCGTTGCACGTCAGCAACAAACAAGGCCAATGCATCATCACCTCCAACCCTGCCATGACCGCGACCAAGGACCGGTGGAACAATTGCGCCGAAGAGGCCAACGGCGGCTGCGACGCCAACGACCCGCGCACCAACAGCTTTGGATCGGGGTTTAACAGCAATGGTGGCGGTGTTTATGCTATGGAGTGGACCGCGCAGGCGGTGCGCATCTGGTTCTTCCCCCGGGGTGCCATTCCCAGTGGCGCGAGCGGGCCCTTGGGGTCGTCTCCGAAACCGGACACTTGGGGAACCCCGACCACGGTTTTTGAGAGTAATAATGGGAGTGGGTGTGATATGTCCGCACACATCAAGAATCAGCGGATTGTTATCGACACCACTTTCTGCGGGACTTGGGCGAACGGGACTTGGTCGAGCTCCGGGTGCGGGGCTAAGACTGGGTATGGGTCTTGTGAGGATTATGTGAAGAATGTGCCGGGGGATTTCAAATATGCTTTTTGGACGTTTAATTCGATTATGGCTTATATTTGAGTCTGGTATTGTGGATAACTTGGTAAGGTTGTGCTCTGCTCGATGTTGGTCTGTCGTGGGGGTTGATGTACTGTATGCAGTGTGTGTGTGGTATATAGTATGTAGTAGTTCTACACAATCGGTCACCTACTCAGTAGTACCGGGATGGTGCAGCTACTATCGCAGCACTTGGATAGGGGTAGCGCTTCCATGCACATGTTCTCGGAACTCTTCGATGAACTTGTACGTACAAAGCTATCATTACCTTTGTCCTCTTGTCGACAGAGAATCGGCGGAAGGTCTCATGGTATACCTCATCTATTCATGATTTATTTGCTGACATCCCGGAGTTTGCTCTGAGACCTTTCTCTCTGGTGGGCGAGCATTGCGGTTTTCACCGATTGTGTCGACAGCCTTTTCTATACTTGGCGGAAATTGTGAGAATGCTTTGCTAAGCAACATCCTCCACGGAGATAACCAGCACCATCATGGCTCTAGCGCTCTCTCTTAGAGATGTAGTATTGATATATAGTACTCGTCCCCCGACTTTTCTCCTTTGGTACAACGACAAACTAGGAGAGTCCCGCTACCTGTCGGTTATCCATCCACCAAACTTGCAAACATAATTTTGAAAATTGCGACTGACCAGAGCCACGTGGTGCGGACGCCCAGTATAACAAGCGAGATGGCGGAGGATCACCAGGCTGCCGGTCAAGCCGGTACTCAGCCCCAGCCTCAAGCTCAGATTCCAAATCTTCCACAGATGTTCTCTGCCGCGGTTGACGATGGTACAGGCGCCGTGACTGGCGTTGCCAACTCAATTTCAGACGATCAAGTGAACGCAATGCACATGCTGGGATGTTGGCTCGAAATCCTTGAGCACTTCTTCCCGTCGCAGCACATGGGGCCTAATTTCCCCGGTTACGACGTGAGCAGTACTACTTCTGCCGTCAACAACCGAGGAACGCTCAGTGTGCGCATCACGGCATCGTCCAGGTGGGTAGGCGCAGACTTTTTAAATGTGGAGTTGGAGCGCTTCCCTTCCAGCGATGACGATCTCGATCGGTGGGACCGTGAGGCTAACCTCATGATCCAGATGCTGCATACAATAAGACACCTCCCCGATCAGGAGGAGCCGAAAGTTGTTTTTGGGATCGTCGTCATCGGTAAGTTCTCCCGATTCTACCGGCTCGAAGAAGATGGCCAGCGCTACCCTATCGATGTTGCAGGAAAAGCCGTGTTCCATATGCGAAACGATGCCAGACTCATCGCCTACATCTTCGAAGTTCTCATCAAGGAGCATTGGTAATGCCACCCTCCACTGGCTGTGGGAGCCCATAATGCTTCGGCCTCAGTCTTCTACCTGCATTTCTTTCCCTCTCTAATGTGCTGCTCTATCTTAACAGGCATGAGCAGTGCTCAATTGAAAGGTTTTGACGCACCCGATTGTCTACGTCATAGAGTCACCCTACATAATAATCAATATCTGCATGCACTCAATGCACCGGGACCATAAATTGTGGGTGAGGAGATATGTACGGCACAATCGATATCCGTATTTGAATAAACACAAACCGAATGAACTAAGAGTACAGCACAAACTAAAGCACAATGACAAGACAGGCATGCTCTTCATAGCGACTCCATCGCTCAACAAAAACATTATCTCCCGCCTGCTGATAGCGAAGCTAATGCCTTTCTAGCAAAGGTCACCGGCGACAATGACATTGTAGTTGTCCGTATCGAACTCCTGGCCATTAATATACATTCCGTCATAGCACTGCGTCATGATATCTTCGGCATAGGTTGCCAGGTAAGAGCACTTGGGCTCGATTTCCCACGCATTCT
The DNA here is from genome assembly GCA_012184565.1 of Aspergillus floridensis. Taxonomy (NCBI): domain Eukaryota; kingdom Fungi; phylum Ascomycota; class Eurotiomycetes; order Eurotiales; family Aspergillaceae; genus Aspergillus; species Aspergillus floridensis. The sequence goes on from MU034418.1 coordinate 124,652, forward strand.
ACTTCTCAGTTAGCCCGCATTCTCCACATTCCGACTGAAATGAGGAAGCAGCAACAAACTTACGTCATTGCAGAGATAGATACCCGAGTCGTAGGAGCAGCTGATCCGGGCGCAGGTGCCAGGGCCGGCACCCACTTTGCACACCCCATCCAAGGCGAGCAGATACTGGATCCCTTGGGTGATCCATGTGTAGGTAGCGGTCTCGGAGTGGTCACCCTCGATGTTGCATAGCAAGTTGCTCTAAGCCATAATGTCAGTGGCAGGCAGTTCTATGCTCTATATTGGATCTTGGTCGAAGACCTTGTTTCTCTTCTGGAGGATGCGGTGGGCCTCGGCGTCCGCCTCCCGAACTTCAAGAGACTGGGTGACGTTGTAGTCGGGATTCAGACGTTTGATCTGCTGGTGAACGTCTTCAATTGTTCCGGACAACTCCACCTCGTCGCCGCCCTCGGTGATGACGCCTCGGTAGGTCATTGGCACGACGGTGTACCCTCTTGGCACCCGGGTCGTCACCAGGGCCTTGTTGAGCAATTAGTATGCATATGCGACGTAGAGTGCGTATTGCCTACCATGGAGGTGCTGACAAGAGCAGCAAGAATAATTGAGAAATTCATTTGGATCAGGAGAGTATGGTCGAAGTGTTAGATTGGTGTGTCAGGATAGTAGACCCGCTGCTTTTCAGCTTCAATCGCGCATTATATACATCTTGAGCACGCACGACCCTCCACCCCTTTCCTTTACCATTCTGTCTCACGTAGCACATACAGCAACACATATAGCTCGATGAATATCCCTCGAGGCTAACAGAAGCGGAATTCTGGGGGCGATTTGGTAGAATGGGAATCCTTTGCCTTGGTGGCTTGAGTTCTAGTGTAGTCCATTGCAGAGACGTTAAAGAACTGACCAGTCACATCCTCGCCTTGAAGCAGTTGTACGTCACGACGGTGCGGAGGCCAATGGTTGCAGTAACTGCAGGTTCTTGTGTGGGGGGATGCTTCTTCAGCCCCCCTGGTCGTGGGGGCCGACGGACCCGAGAAAATTTCCTCTTCTGTTGAAGCAAAACAGTTGGATGACTGAACTTCGGAGATATAAGACAAATGATGAACTCTACGTGATGACAGCCCGGGGTGTACTGTAGGGGCAGTCCTGGTAGGTACGGACTACCTCATATTTAGTCTCGTCAACAGCCCTACGACCCGTTCGACTTTCCTGGAACCATGGGTATAGACTGCATACATAACTGATTAGCAACTGGAAATGACATATGCTCTTCCGCATCAAAGCGGTCTTACTTTGCTAGTCCTGGCTTTACCGCATGGCATTTATCCTTGTCGTGCATCGGTCCTGGAAGGCTCTATTATTGCCATGGGCAGGATGTAGCAGCAAATCTTGAGAATAGAAAGAAAAAGCTAGTGCTAGAGCCATCGGATCATGAAGCTCAGTGTTTGAGATAGGAAGATAGATGTGGAGCTTAATATACAGCATTAGACTGGTCGCAGATGGTTATACTTAATTACCAACCAGTTCTGGCTGAGCCTTACAGCCAAATCCCAATGGGGGGCAAGTCGGAGATAGATCAGACACGTGACCTATTGCTTTTCCTACCGCTTCTACTGTCACATGATGTGACAGTCAAACGAACCAATCAAGAGCTGATGATCGGCTGCTCTCCACCGCTCGGTCCGCCTTTTTCTAAGTGGACATCGATCTCTTCCGTCCCACTTCCCACTTTCCACTTTCCACTTTCCACTTTCCCACATCCGATCCAGAATCCAAGCTCCCAGTCCAGCCTCTTTGTCCCCTGGTCTAGTCCCTGTCCTTCCCTGTACAACTAATTCACTAATTCACTAAGTCTTCCCCCAACAATGTGCTGGGCCAATCTCTCGACCGCTTTGCGACGGGGATTCACCAGGCTAGCACAGCCGCAGGGAATTTCCTCATTTCCTGAAATTAGCTGTTTCTTAGGCTGATGGCTGATGGCTGATGGCTGATCCGGGTCTTTCCCCCCTCCCCCCTCTCCCATCGCCCCCAAACGTTTGACACGCAGGATGGAGTCTGACACAACTCCATCGACTCCATCGACTCCATCTTTCACCCTCAACTAATCTCCCCCCTCTTGTTGCGGCTGACAGGTCAGATGAGGCAAGATCAAAACAAACCGACTTCTCAATCATCTGCCAGGGATGGCTTCTGAATCTACCGCTGAACATCACCTGCTCGAGTTCCAGCACGACGTCGACTTATACCTCAACACCACTCTCTCCCCGACCGAGGACGATGGCGATATGGGCATCAAACCTGTTGCGAGTCCTACATCCAGCCCCAGTCCCGGCTCTCCTCCGCAGCGGCGTGACACAACCTGCAGTGAGCTAGATTTCAACGATGTCTTCCAGTTAATGAACTGCCCCTCGCGCGAACCCGTCATTGAACGCTGTTGCTCGTGCTTTTTTGCAACCCTCATTGTCCTTTCCACATATACTACCCTCCTGTCAGGCCTGTTTCTCATCATCGCCTGCCTCAAACCGTATTATGGCAACATCATCGGCGACACCGGTGGCCTGGCGCCCTCCTCGGCTACCCTCCTCAGCGCCTTCTTCGCCAAAACCATTGAGCTATCCTATGTGACGGTCAGTGTAGCATTTGTGGGCCAGCTGCTCAGCCGCAGAGCCCTGCGTCGAGGGTCGCGAGGCATCAGCATTTCGGACATGAGTCTACGGATGTGGATTACGCAGCCGGGGTCTCTGTTCATGCAGTGGGAGACTTTGCGCTACTCTGGAGGTACTCTCCTGGGCATTATCGCACTAATTGCGACTCTTGTTTCGATGCTTTACACCACTGCTGCGGAAGCCCTTGGTAAGAGACCGACCGATCGACTTTCCTTCGCCCGTCGTTCCTAGTGCTGATTACATGTAACCTCGCAGTGTCCCCCAAGTCAGCGATGGGCCCCGTCTACGAACGTATACTCTATGGCAACGTGTCTACCTCCTTCGCCAATCCCACCTACCTCGAAGCCCAGTGCGACACTCCTATCACCGCTACCATCGACCCCTCCGCCGGCCGGAACGAGACCTGCGTATCCATGGAGATTGTCGGTCGGGCATACCACGATTTCGAGCAATACATGCAGCAATGGAGTGGGCTAGCGCAGGCAAACAATGCAACCTCCACGTCACTGAGCACGCGTATCAAGCCTCATGGGTCATTGTTCGATAATACTACGGTCACTGGAAGTTGGATCGAGGTCACAGACATGACGAACACCTCCCAGAAATACAAACGAATGGTAAACAATGTCACCGCTGCATTTCCTCACGGCGGATTATACGATGCGGCGCGCAACCCCCGCAACGGGATCCGGCAGCCTAACGGAGCAACTGGAGACGGGAAGTATATTCTCCAGGCCTCGGTGCCTGCCCCAGCAGTCAATGTTCTTTGTGCAGGCTTGTCGAAAGAAGAGCTGGAGCCGATCATCTACACGGAATGGCCCAATCACGAGCCCTTCAACTCCACAACGTGGTACACCAAGGCGCCCACATATTCTCAGAGCACAAATCAAACGGTGGTGGACGATATTTTCGGATTTGCGCCTGGCACCGACCACCCGGCTCCCGTCTTCCCCATTTATCCGACCGAGTACAACACGATTTTCAATGCCAAGGTAGAGAACTCATCTGCTCTCTATCTGCTAGGAACCGCTCCCACCGGTCATAATCCCGCATATGTCCTTTGTGCATTGAAAGCCAAGCAATCTGGTTTGTGCTCGGCCCAATACCAGGTGGACTCAAGCGGGGCCGAGCTGACCACTCGCTGTGAAGATCCCACCGACACGCTCCAGTACAGCCGTCGGGTCCCGGGTGTTGTAGAAGACAACTACGACATCAATTGGAAGAGCGTTGGGTGGCTGTGGCTGGATGCCGTCAGTCTAGGGTCCGGAATTGCGGGGGAAGACGCCAGCATCGAACGGCTCTTGACCCAGATGGTTCCTGCCTACGACAACAGCAGCAACACTGCGACCCTGAATGCCAACGTACCTTCGATTGCGGAAGCTATGGCAGTGTTGACCAGTGTTACTCTGATGATCAGTAGTCAGGACGCCCCTTTCGTTCCTTTTTGGAACTATAGCGGCTTCGCGAATCAGATTCTCCCTGCTCCGGTGCAGCAGATCTTCAACGCCACTCTTCAGTCCTCTGGCTATGCTTCTGGTCACGCCGTTAACTGGCAGAAGAGCTTCTACGTGGTCCTTGTCCTGGCCTTCCTCACGAGCGTTCTCTTCATGGCCTTTTTCATGGTCGAAGTCCGCGGCCGCCTACTCAACGACTTCACCGAGCCTTCGAGCATATTCGCCTTGGCGATCAATAGTCCACCGACGGAACGTTTGCACGGGGCATGCGGAGGAGGGCCCACGGGTCGCGAACTTCAGGATCGTTGGCACGTGGGCATGGTTGAGGATAGCCACCATTATTACATCCGGCCCATCGCTGACGGAGAATTCACGCCTCCTGATCCTGGATCTGATGATGAGACAGTAAAGGGGGGAAGAACCCATTTTGCCGTCCACGAGTACCGCAGCGTCTCGCGCGGCGCTGCTACCCCGATGTCGTTTTTGTATTAAGCCGAAACATCAATCTTCACATTAGAGATCATGATCATGTTAGATTTAGAGTAATGTAATGTGTGTGTACAGACAAGTTGATAGCCCGAATATCACAAGACTAAATATGGTACGAGAGTTCTGTCTGTGTGAAACTGTAGTAGGATTAGAGCTTGACCACCTCTGCCTGGCTCAGCGAAAAGGGAGGAAGCAAGCATGTAAGTTCAAATGCAATCTATACACTACAGTATCTTTCTGAATAGTGGGGTTGACAGAGGAGTGATGCCTCAGGCACAAGGACTGGTCATATGACTTTAGTGGCAGCGGATAAGGGAGAAGTCACATGTCAGCGACCATTAATACCAAACCAGCTTCTTTCCATTCTCACAACATAACCCGGTGACATTCAGTGATAGTATTACACACACATCCACCGGCCTCTTCTGTTTCCCCCACCGAGTTCAGGTTCAACGGGGAAATCAAGTGCGGGGTGGGGGCAGCATCAATCTGCGCGTCTGATGGCGTGATCGCATCGGAGTGACTCCTTCATTTGTCTCTCTGCTTATCACCATCCTTCCACTACCCAACAATCATCGCAATCATGCCTTCTACCCACGACTCCCTGAATGGAGCCGCCCAGCCATTACTCACGCAGCCGGATGAAAGAAACTATGCAGCCACTGCCCAAGACGGTGCGACCGTGGAAGATCACCGCCCAGGTGCATTCAAGCGAAACCTAGGCACCATCGAAGCTTTCGGCATCATCATCAGCATCGTGATCGGAAGTGGTATCTTTACTTCACCCGGGTCAATCGATACCAATGTTCCTTCGCCCGGAGTAGCTCTCGTAGTGTGGCTTGTGGGTGGGATCTTAGCCTGGACTGGCGCCACGACTATGGCCGAGCTGGGCACTGCCATTCCTGGTGAAGGTACCAATCCATCCACTGCATTCTAACCCCTGCTTCTATCAGTCGCTGACAGGACCCTTTTCAGGTGGTGTGCAGCCATATCTGCAGTATATTTTCGGTGACCTCTGTGGCTTTCTGGCGGCCTGGACGTGGATCATTGCAGTCATGCCGGCCACCTTGGCCATTCTCAGCATTGTCTTCGTCGAGAGCATTTACTCGGCGGCTGGTGTGACTGATCAGGCTGCAGCACTGTCGCACAAGCTGCTGTCGATTCTGATCTTTGTCGTAGTCAGCGTTGCGAATTCCATCAGTACCAAGGTCAGCACGCGGCTCAATGGGTTCTTCGTCAGCACTAAGTTCGTCACCATCGCTGCGGTGGTGCTGGCGGGGTTTGGCGTTGTTATTACCCATCTGGCCAAGACCGATAGTGCCCATGGGTCTCGAGACTGGTTTCAGAATCCCTGGTTCGGCTATCGCAACACAGTCACTCCGGATGGAAAGCTGATTGACTGGTATGACGTCGCTGGGTGGGATATGCTGGGGTACTACTCGACCGCCTTGTACGGTGCACTGTGGGCCTACTCTGGCTGGGACAAGGTAGGACACTTTGCAACAGCGACTGGCGGAGGTATTGACCTTTTTTAGGCGATTTACATCAGCGCAGAACTTTCCGCTCCGGCGCGCCAGCTTCCCTTGGCCATCAACTCCGCCGTCCCTATCATCATTCTCTGCTTCATTGCGGCCAATGCGGCATACTATATTCTCCTGCCGTGGAACGTGGTCTCCACGACGGATAGTGTGGCTGTTGTACGTTTTATTTCTACTGTCTCTGTTCTCGGGCGCAGCTAATGCCACCAGACCGCCATAACGCATCTTCTAGGTCCCGCAGCCGGCATCATCGCCGCGATCTTCATCTGTCTCGTAGTCGCTGGATCTCTACTGGGCAACTCCTTTGTTGCGGGCCGTATGGTCGTTGCCGCTGCCAACAGGAACTGGCTGCCGCAACTCCTGGGAGTTATCGGTCAGCTGGGACGGCCCTCCTCCGACCCGAACCACAGCCTCGGCTCCGATGCACCCATCAACGCCATCGTCCTATCGACCATCTTGCCAATCTTCTATGTTCTCTTTGGCAATTTCCGAGCTCTGCTTACCTTTAACGGTCTGGGAGAGTACTCGTTCTTTTTCCTGACGGTGGTTGGAGCGATCCTGCTGCGCTTCCGCGAACCGGACCTCGAGCGGCCCTACAAGCCTTTTCTGGGGATTCCGATTGTCTTTGCGCTGGTGAGTGGGTTTGTGGTGACGCGGGGGGCGGTGTTTGCGCCGTTGCAGGCGGTGATTTTGATTGTGCTGTGGGTGATTGGGGCGGGATTCTATGTTCTTCGTAAGCGGTGGCTGAAGGGGGCAGAGAGATATGCTGCGGTGTCGACCGGGGAGGGCGAGAGAGAGGCTGAATAGTGCAGCTTGAAGATTTGTCATCTGATTAGACGATGACAGTAGAGGATTCGAAGTTCGTCGTGTCGCAAAGGGGGCATTTTTATGCAACGTGAAAGGGGAGTACTGGCGAGTCACAGACATGCGCCACTAGTCCAGCTGGCATCATGCTTCAAAACAATAAATTCACCTAGAAGGGGCAAATTAATACAAAGTTGGAAGATCCTAGCAACCGCAAGTCGAAAAAGGATTTCGCCAGTTCGACATCAGGATACCCCAATGGCTACATCCCCTGAGTAGCCTGATTGATAAGACCCTCAACGTACTCGACCAGACACAACACCTTCTCTCCTCTTCGAAGCGGCGGCCCACCAGCTGCAATGCAACCGGAGCACCATGACAGTCGTCGCAGTCATCTGTGACAATCAGCAAGGGTGCCTCATTGATATTCACCAGACATATACCTACAATCTGACTGAACCTCGGCATCCATCTCACCCAAGGGCACACCTGGTCTGTGCTCCCCGTCCACCGCGCGGTCCAGGTTCGTGACCGGGAAAACCGCACTAGAATAGTCGAGCACATTGACAAAGGTGGTATACACCCCGTACTTGAACTTCCCTGGTCGGACAGCCACCGAGGGGCAAGCTGGGCATATCAGCGCGTCCACCGGCCGTGCGGTCCCGGTGAGTGTTGCAGTGGAGTTCCAGTAGTCCATGTACGCTTTCTGATAGTTACGCTTCTTAACGTTCAAGGCTGCCACCTGTGCAGCGTTGAGGTGCCCACTCGGCCGCAAGAAGCACTCTGGGAGCTGTTCCTCGCCGGCGAGCGCGCGATGGGCTTGGACGTCTGTTCCGCCGTCCATGTGCCATGCTTGCATCTTTTGCGGTCAGCGTTGCTACTTCTCGGTGACCCGGGTGTAGAACGTACCGCAAATATCGAAAGCTATGGCATGACTCGGGGGATTCCAATCACTAACCTAAGCACTCAGTAAGTTTGAAATCCATTGCACCGCAAGCGACACCACTCACCCGGTGGCCGTTTTGCTCCAACAACAATCTTACCAGCCCCAGCGCTCGCTGAACTGGTGGATGGGGCTTCACCGTGCCATCATCCTTCATGATCGCAAAAGTGAGCCCCTTGCCCTCCGCCCCAGCCCGTACGCGCTCCTCCACCGCATGGCGCCAGGGCATCTCCACCACCAAGGGATCTACAAACCACGGCTCCTGCGCCAGCACCGCCAGCACCAACAACTTGAGTCCCTGGACACTCGTCGCCATCGGTCCCACCACCGAAAGAATAGTGTTTTGCCCATCCATTGAATTGGCGGCGCCCTCGTAGGGCAAGCGCCCCGCCGAGGGCCGCAGGCCGTAGATCCCATTGAAGGCGGCGGGGATGCCGATGCTCCCGCCGATATCCGTTCCGAACCCCACCGTCGAGCCCCGCAGCGCCAGCAACGCCCCCTCCCCGCCTGAGCTGCCCCCGGCCGACAGCTGGCGGTTGAGCGGGTTGTACGTGTACCCCAGGATGTTGTTGCAGGTCTCCCCGGCCATCAGGGTGGTCGGGACGCTGGTCTTGCAGTAGAAGACTGCACCGCTGGCGCGGAGGAGGCGGACCAGTTCGCTTTCTTTGTCTCTTTCGTGAGTCGGGAGGAAGGTGAGTGGCTTGCCTTCGAAGGTGTTGATCCAGCCTACGTAGCCCATGGTCGTTTTCACCCCCGAAATGTAGAATTGGTCTTTGAGGCTGATGGGGAGGCCGTGGAGTGGGCCTAGGGGTCTTTGGTGGGTGGTGAAGTAGCTGTCTAGTTCTTTTGCTGTGGATAGGGCGCGGTCGAAGAAGATTTCGAGCAAGCATGGGACCTATCCATGGTGGTTAGGGTTGCACGAGGGGCTAATCGGGAGGGGTGAGGGAGGAGACGAACGAGCTGGTGGGCCAGGGCTGCCCGGTGGCAGAAAGCCGATGCGACCTCCTCTGCGGTCCATGTTCCCTTTGTTGTGTGAGAGACGATGGTCTCGGCGTCAGATTCGGTGATTTCGATCTCCTACGGGGAAAGATATTGCTGGATGTATTTTCCGGTCACATTGGGTTGGATGTCGGGGGTGGGGATGGGAGCGGGGATGCGCCATTCGGGGGGGGGATGGCGGAGAGGATCGCCTCGCGCTTGGCTGAGGCTCTGGCTTGCCAGGCGGGTGGTTTGGTAGAACCTGTGATTGTTTGAGTCATGATGTGGGTGTTCGTGTTGTAGTGAGGTCCAGTACAATGGTGGATGGGATTCAAAACAGGTGCAATGTCCGAGAGAGAAATGCCGTGGTTCCTGCTGATTGTCCATTTGGCTCACAAGCGGGGCAGAAAAATTACCGCGGCCCACTGCACGTGTCGCTCTCTTATCTCGGGTATTGCCCGGGTAATGGCTACAGCACAGTATACTACATAAAAGCTGCATGGTGACTTCAGCTGAGTCCACGGGAGAGAGTAAGAGGGTCGGAATTATGTCAAGTTTGCTATCAAGATGCTGTTAAAAGGTTTTACACGATTTCTGTTCAAAATCCCGGTATTGGCAAGGAATTCGGTCATTTTTGATTGTATATCCGCCTGTGTATTCGTTGAGCTCAAGTTGCGAGGAATCAAGGTTCCGTACGTAACCTTGAAATATAATGTACTTGCTATCGTAAGAGCTTTAGATCTCCTTTTCTTTTCATTGTTCCTTTTCATCTTCTCCTGGTTCTCTTTTCGAAGCTCTAAAACTCGGGCTTTTACCCTTCTGCCATTTTGCTATCTGTTATAAAAGAAAGCTGACCGTCTAGACCTATCCAACATTTGAAGACGCCTGGACGGCTGATATTCTTTGACTCATAAACACTGTTATGACATACCGCTTAGTACTGATAGATAATGTGAGCAACAGACTGCGAGGAGATAAAATGAAGAATCTGGGACTCTAAAGAACAGGTATAATGAATGGCAGGCTTCTGTATCGGAAAATGAATTGTGGAAAGATTAGAGAAAACTACGCCTACGCCTGGAACAGGTAAAGATCCGATCTACACAGTGGAGATTGAGCCCTAGGTCTATGCCTCGCAAGGGATCATTGGGATGTCACGATAGTGAACATCGCGCCTGAACCCCAGAAGATACTCCACGAGGAAGAGCCAATACTCAACGACATTGAAGGAGTGCCTTCGGTCATGAACGATGGTCCCCGGCGCCGTTATGATGCTTCCATCTACCCGACGGCGCTCGTATAGCCCGAACTCGCCCTCGCGCCAGATCATTCCAGTGATTGGTGTTTCCGGGGAGGTGAGGCGTTCCATGATATCCAGCTCCATCGCAAGCCAGACGGAGTATGAATACCAGAATGGGGCCCTCGAAGGCGTTGGTCCAGACAATAGGCAAAAGAACCTTCCTGTGGTAGGGTGGCCCACGTGCAGCACTTGAAAGTCGACATCCCCGGTGTGTCGGGTGGTGTGTGTATGTTGGTAGCCCTCGTCCGGAGGGAATATCTGTCGCAGGAGGCCATACACGCAGAGGGGAACTCTAAGGTTTAAATCGTCTGTGGCAGGGTTCAAGGGTTCCTGTTCTCCCTCGAACGGGGGAATAGTGAACTTGTCTTCGGAAGCAATTGAGGAGCTGTCTTCGCTGGACTTGCTAGGAATGTCGTTTTCCACAGGCTTAGATGCTGAGGATTGTTCTTCGCTCGGCGAGGGAACAGCTTGCCCCTCCTCACGCGTAGGGCGAGATCCCAAGGCGCCCATCGTAAAATATGCAGATATGGTAGCTTTCAAGTCCGACGTTCTGTAGTAGAGGTGAAGTCCCTACGGGGCTAGTTGCTGGATGGAACGGGAGTCATGAATCATCTTTGCTATACTACCATAGATGTTGAATATATATTCAGGTCACTGAAGATGGAATGTGCTATTAAATTGAGCGACAGTTGTAATTCCATCTCTTATAGACGGGAATCGACGGTTCCAAGCGAAATACACCTCCTGCTTGGCATAGAATGTCCCTTATCACATATTGATAGCCGGAGCATGTTACGCAGCATTGCTGGTGTCTCTCACTGGCTTCTTTGTTCATCGATCTCATCAGGATGCGGCATCCTCCTGTTGATACAGAAAGCTTAGAAAGCTTTGGTCTGGCTCGTGCATTGTTGACTGATTGATTACTGTGTGGAATTGAAAGGAGTAGCTTCGTCATCTCTGTTGGTTGCGCCGCGATATTTTAATCGGTACTGACCAGACAATCAGATCATTAGTTATTCTACCAAGTCGCCGGTATTAGTACGCATGAAAATAGCGAACGCTGCTCCGCTGCAAACAGTGGCAAAGACTAGAGATTCTGTCAGTAACGCCAATGTGCATCAATCGCTTCAAGGATGTCTTGCATCCGAGGTATCTCATACGTGGTACATATTGAAAAGCCTGCAGGTAGCTAGTCCGCGCGATCTGCTGGATGGCATCGCCAAGGGTAAAGGAAAACCGCGCGTCATCGAGGATGTGATGAATTGTCTGATTGAATCTAATCAACCACAGAACTGCAATGGGAGTGGTTCTGGTAACTAGGCGAAAACTTACCTCGGACAGGCCAGGCACCCTGGGCATGGTTATCGCGAGACCATGTGCAAACATCTTCTGGATCACTGCAGTGCTAATGGCAGGACCCACAATAAACCCGAGAGATTCACAAAGTTCAATCGTACCAATACAGGCGGGCATTGTTTCTTTCGGAGAGGTGGTGGTCAAGCCGATGAAATTGACGGTGTACATGAGCCCGGTTCCTAAACCCAGGAGTGAGGGGAGACCGGCTTGCCAGATGGTGCAGCCATTGCGCCACTCGATGAAAATCAGGAGGTAGGCAAGAGTGGTGAGGGCATGGGAGAAGATCCCGAGTTTGCGATATCGCTTGTATCTGCCAATAGTACATTTCAGTGAATCAATCCAACACAGCCGGTCCCTGAATGCTGGCTTACCTTTTTATCGCGTATCCAGCCGCAAGCCCCCCAGATGCGATACCCAGGACATTTCCAACAAATGCAAAAGATGCCCATGCATCACTCCAGCCCTCTACACGGATGAGATACGGAGTTAGGTGCGTTAGGAGCTATCCATGATTCTGTGGGTCAGTATTTCTAGGGTAGAGAGTAATTTCTTATCTGGCAGACTTACCGCGCCACGCCCAATGTAAATTAGAAGCTCCATCAGACACCAAGCCCCGAACGGTCCTTTAATAAGATGCACTGGAAGGAGTGGGTTCGTGGCATAGAATCCCTCGACGACCCCGAACCCAACACCAGCCACCAGGGTAGCGACCAAGAGAAAGAAAATGACCGCTGCATCCTGACCCTCTGCATCAGGAGCAGTCACGTACTCTACCAAAGCGCTCAACGCTACAACCATGAATGTGAGGCTTAGCATACCGGAGATATCAATGTCCTTTTTGTGTGATTGCTTGGGCTCCCCATGCACCTGACGGTCAAGGTGAGCCAGTGGTGGTGGTTTACCCCACATCATAGCAACAAGACACAAGACGGCGAAGGGGATCTGACCCAAGAATGACCTGAAGGACATTAGGCCTCGGCGTGTACGACATGGAAAGGGATACATACAATCGCCATCCGACTGTCTGCGTCAGAAACCCGCCGAGGGGAGGTCCGACACTGCGGCCAAGCATATTGATAGTGCTCGAGTAGCCGTCATATAGTGCCACTTCGTGTGGTGGGATCAAATCTGAGCAAATTTAGTCAGTCGCAAATCGGCACACCTGAGTTAACCGGAGAAAGATAAATACCGGTGATGATAACGGAGGTCATTGCCACCATTCCAGCGCCGCCCACACCAGCAATCACCCTCGACCCGGCTAACGTAACCAGAGAGCCACTGACACCGCTGCAGAACATTAGCATCACACCAAACGAGACGTGGTACGGGCGAAATATACCATAGGAAGCTACCGGCAATGAAAACGGCATACGATCCCAAGAGTGTCTTTTTGCGACCGTAAATGTCACACAGAGCGCCAATCTACGCAGGCACCACTACGGGTTAGTCGATACGCATGATGTCCATGTCTGGACTTTAGGAGGCGTACGTACCACCGGGCATGCAACACAACTTCCGCAGTTGTACGCGACCAGTAGCCAGGATCCCAGGGTGAGCTGCTGGAACTCGGAGGCAATCGAGGTGTAGGTCGAAATCATCAGCGCCTCGTCCGCACTGGCAATGAAGCACCCTGGGCGTTGGTCAGTGGATATTACTGCGGTGAATGACTGGACCATGTGTCTAAAGTCATCTTACCCACAAAGATAGCGTAGAGGAGTGCATCTGGTGGTCGGCGATGCGGGAGCACAAAGTCCTCGGGTTCCTCGATGTCCCCATCCGCACGCCCCGAGGATGGGAAGGATTCTAAAATATGCTCCTCACTCATGACGGGACAATGGCATGCATCACTTAAGCCTCGGTGTTGGCATAAATCCAGACTACAAACGAAGAAGGTGGGCGAACATTGCAGAGGTCTAGAAGCAGTTTCTGGCTCGCTCGAAGAGATGACAAGTGATTTTACAGTCGAATCCCCGATCGGGTGGCATTTGCCCTAAGGGGGAAGCGGGCCATGATCGGTATGTTTTGAATGCAACGCTGCACACCCTTGCATTTTCACCCCTGAATCCAATACAAAGCTGCATTCTTTACGAGCTGAAAGCTACCTTCGCCGTGCTTGTCTCCCCTGTCGCTGAAGGCAAGGACCACATGGGGTCATGATATTCATGAACAGTGTCCCCTTTCACCCCTGGCGCTGTGAATCTGGACACGCCCGTCAAGGGATCATAGCTGTCATAAGTTTGCGCCAGCCGCTTGCCACCGCCACCGGGAAGATCGACGACGAAGGAGGGTGTCATAAACCCGGCGATCGTGCCGCGGATCTGCGATTCGAGGTGCAGAATGTCGCGCAAGGGGGTCCGAAGATCCTCCACCCCTCGTACCATGTCGCCCTGGTATACGTAATACTAGTCGAACCCTGTTAATCGGACATGTTCCCTGGGCAGAGGTACCAGAGGTACCGCGGGAGAACTCACCGGTTGGATATTGATGTCTGCCAGCGTCCGGATCAATCGCTTCATGGTGTGGACGTCATTGTTGACCCGATTCAGTAAGACAGTCTGATTTCGGACCGTCACGGCATGACGGAAGAGGTGCTGCGCAGCCTGCTCGCTGATCCAGGAGATCTCTTGCGGGTGGTTGAAATGCGTATGTAGGGCGATGCTCTTGCCTTGCGCCCGGCCCTGCTCGCCGAGGGCGATCAGCGTGTTGGCCCATTCGTCATCTGGGTCCAGGATGCGTGACGGGCAAACAGACAGTCCTTTACTCGCGAAGCGAATCCGTCGCACGTTTTCCAGACTCAGGAGTCGGTTGCCAATTTCTTGCAGTTGCGGTGGCTCAAGGAAAAAGGTGTCGCCCCCGGAGACTACGACATCGGTCACGGCTGGGGTCTGCGCGATGTAATCAAACATCGGTTCCCAGTATTTTCGGAGTGGGAGGAATCGCTTCTTGGAGACCGACTCAGTTTGCGCCCCTACAGAGTAGGATCGGGTGCAAAACCGGCAGTAGACAGGGCACACAGAGCTGGCTGTGATGGGTTGGTATCATTCAAGAACCAAGTCTCAGGATTCTTACCTAGGAATAGCACCTTGTCGGGATAGCGATGAACCAGGCCTTTCACCGGCGAGTCATGCGTCTCGTTCAACGAGTCGAGGGTGAGTTTGGGATGGTCGGGCTGGTACGAGGAGCCGACTGGGATGAATTGTCGTCGAATAGGATCGGAGTAGACCTCGTCCCAGTTGATCAGTGCCAGAATGTGGGGTGTCAGTCGAGTAGCCATCGGTGCCTTCTTCAGTCCGGTCACCACATCATTCAACACCTCGTCACGAGTGATTTCACCGTGACCCGACGGTGCTGTGACTTGGGGCGGAAGGACTCCAGACAGAAAAGCAAGAAGAGACGGGGTGTTCTGCAGCGAGTGGTGCATCTATTTTATGATCAGATTGTGAATGTGGAGGATAGCCCCAATGGAGAGTCACTATACCTGCCACTTGTAGTTCAGAAACTCGTTCTGAGATACATCCTTCCAGGCGGGCACCTTGCGCCAGTATTCCCAATTCCCCGTGGGCGATGGATGGAATTGAGGGCTGCTGACCACCGATGACCATCGCACCTTTCCAACGCTCGACTTCGCAGTGCGTGAGGAGAGAGTCATGGTGGGTGATTTTGCTGGCTGTGTGGCAAGTCAATGCTACATGCCCAACCGTGCTCGGTTTATAGCCCCTCGGTCGGAAAACTCGGTCTAGACATTGCAGAGCGTAAATTGACCCCAAGCGCGATTAACTCAGATCGGCCACTGGAAAGTGATGTGTTAGGCTGACATTACATGCGCGAAATGCAGCCATGTACGTGCATGCTGACGTGTCGACCGCTTCTTTGTAATGCAAGGGATGATCGCCCGCCATCGCACACTTTGACTGGCCTCGAGACCGAAGCTTCTTCATTACACCATCTTAAGAACCAGTGAGGGGCCTCACTTGGACCTCGCGACCAGTACGGTACCCATTGCCAACAGCCTGAAGCACTCGAAACGATGACCCTCCCTCCAATCACGATAGCGTTCTTCTATGAGACAATCTCGCTGTACCTAAGCAAAGGCTACAGCCTGGAGGAGTGCCTGGAATTGGATAAAGATGAGGCTATCGACAGCATGATCGAGTCGCTCCGCGGACTGGGATATCGAGTGGTTCCGGTGGGTGACATGGACGAGTTGATCCAGCGCGTTGCGAAGGGGGAGCATCAGGGATGGGACTTAGGGTTCTCTATCTCGGAGGGGATGCACGGCGCCGCTCGCGAGGCCCAAATCCCCGGCGTGCTCGAAGCCTACCGCATTCCATGCGTCTTTTCAGACGCTGCAACCTTGACCATGACACTCGACAAAGCGAAGACAAAGGTACCGCACCCTCTCCGCATACATCAACTATATCCACTCGACGAGCGACGCGATCGTGCTAAGCCCAGATTCCTGCCTCGCAGATGCTGTTCCAATACTATAACATCGCCACCGCGCCATTTGCCGTCGTCTCACCAGCGTCCCAGAATGCCCTTGAAGATGTGCAAGCAAGCCCTCACGCAGTCGATCTGACCGCATATCCGTTGTTTATTAAGCCGTCCTGTGAAGGAAGCTCGAAAGGCATTTATCCGTTCTCCAAGGTCCACAATCAAACGGAGCTCGAACAGGGGGTACAAAAGCTGCAACGTCAGTTTCCTGGGCAGAGTATCCTGGTTGAAAGCTATCTTGCTGGCCGTGAGTACTCGGTGAGTCTGATCGGCACCGGCCCGACCGCGCGCGTGCTTGGGACCTTGCATCTGGACTGGGAGGCTGCGCAGAAACGCCACGGGACACAATCCGAGAGTGAGACGGATCCGTTCACGAGAGGATTCCTGGACCTCGAAGCCAAGAACCGGGCGAACGATAAAGATGTGATGAAGTTCGCGATCGACTCGCGGGATCCGGAGGTAGCGGCAGTCGAGGCGCTCGCCTTGCGCGTGTGGAGAGTCATGGGCTTTCGCGACGTGGGACGTGTGGATATTCGGTGCTCGGCCGATGGAAGACCGCATGTTATCGAGGTCAGTTCTCAGCAACCCCTCCCAAAATTCATCAAAGTCATGCTGAAACTATTCAGGTTAACCCTTTGCCTGGATTATGTCCAGGATATTCTTTCCTCAGCGAGACGGCTCGCCACCATGGTGTATCGCACCAGGAACTTCTTGCTCTGGTAATAGAGAGTGCAGTAGGAAGATACCCGCATCTCGCGCAAAGGTCATTGGGGCTGAAACAAGGAGGGTTCAAAACCAAAGCACGGTGAGCAAACAGCATTGTTTCCTATGGATGTAAGTGTATGCAGCTTGCAATATCTGCCGGCTGTTTGCCGAGAGTATCGCAGCCAACCGCGACGGGGTCTTAGTCTGGGTCACGGAAAGCACGAGCTTTGGCGAAAGTGATGGCTTCTCGCTTTGAATTTCCATTGGCAGTCCGTGACGAGAAGGACTACAGTATTAGTATACTTTGCCGCGAATCATTAAAGGAGCTATACGAGAACCAGGTTCTTCCGAAGAGGACTTCAGGCTTAGTCATAGTCCAATGCCTGAGAGAGTCAAGACTGCAATTAGTAAGCTCGAGGGTCAAATAGTAACTAATTTGTGAATCAGTAAGAGTGCATTTATCGAACAAAGGCTGGAGCCTTCTTCATTATCATCGTTGTGTTGTGAGATGATAAAGAGAACCCAGACAAGCTAAGCATGAGCAATGGTAGTGCTTTCCTACTGCATAGAACTTTCTTCCAACATCCAATGTAAAGTTCAGATAACACGCCCTGCATTGTCTTGTGACTTGTGAATGGACCTACCTTGGCTGAAGCTCCATGGCTTTATCCCATCACTGAGACATCCTGTAAGCTTGTTGCTATACGTTGAACCTCTTGATTGCTCTGGCCTGGGTTTGGCACTTCAATTTGACCAATTTTGACAAACAGCCTTTCAGGATTGAAGACAAAGACTTTCCCGATCAGTACTCTGCTTGACACTCGTATGCCACAATGCTCGGAAGGTATATATATTCCAGCAACGACACCGAACTCACTACACAAACAATCCACAATGGCTTCCACGCCACCGCGTAACTCTCCAATGGGCCTTTGCTCCAGACCATCAAATTATATCTTTACTACCATGACTGATAGCCTCCTAGTGAGGGTTTTGCGGCAGGCGTTCGAAGGGGAGTCGGGATTCGACTTTCGAGTGATCCAGGGCCCAGGCGGCCAAGAACCACAGGCAGTCAGCGTTTTTAAGGATGGCAAATGTTTTCAACACATACTTCTGGGCGCACTCGACAAGCCAAATGCCGCCAGGGTTCTGCTGGAGCCCAAGCTGGAGGAAATGCGGCAGGTAGCGCCCCCTGAGTGGGAGATGGTTCTCGGGTGTGCATATCAGGATGGCAAAATCATGGTATGGAAGCACGTTCCCAATGCCATCGGCGATGTCCCGGTCAAGCCCATGGAGATCCGAGGCGTCCGCATTTACAATCTCCAAGACTCGTTCCAGAAGGGATTGTTCCTGGGCATTTGTTTCTTGATCAAGGGTCACATTACCAAGCAGCAATCGGTGAATTGAGGTTCCTGGGAGCGTTCTAACAAGAAATAGTATTCAATCAACAAACCCAGAATGTAATTCCAAAAAATACCTAGTTTTCTTTAGTGCTGACATGCCCTAACTCTGCGCCTCCAATGGGGTGCCACCACACCCACACCCACTTAGTCTTGCTTACTGTGGGTCTGAACCCGTGTATCAGTGCGGCTAGCTAGAGACATTTAAACGACCTCTTTCTTCTCTCCCCCTTTTCTCTCCTTCTTTGTTGTTTACGACTTTGGATTCTCGGGATGCCCTGTCGCCCTATGACATATCACCATGGGCGCTCTTCTCCCTTCAGTGACCATTGCGACGGCCGTGGTGGTGCTGGTGTTCCGCTTCTTAGGCAGATTAAGCTCACCACCTGAATTGAAACCTGCCCTGCAAGATTCCACCCCCCCAATTCCTCATCCTCTGGGTCAAAGGCTAGTGAAGGCTCTCCCGCAAGGGAGTGTGCTACTCCCCCATCGCGACGGCGACCTCTTCCGCCAATCGCTTAGCACTTATTTCGCCCGACAGGAACGCGACGTGGTTCAAGCGGTCATTGTCCAGCCACGTACCACTGAAGAGGTGTCGACCGCGATCCAAATCCTAAAGGAGGAGCATCAGCGGCGACAAAGCTCAGGTGCGATGTCCGACAACATTCTGTTTGCTGTTCGAGGCGGAGGCCAGTCCCCACTGACGGGAGCTGCGAGTGCCAAGGGCGGCGTACTGATCGATCTCGCCCACTTCCGCGAGGTGACGGTTGCCGAGGACCGAGAAAGTGCAGTGATTGGAGCTGGATCCCGGTGGGGCGATGTCTCGCGCATCTTGGACGAATTGAATCTCGGGGTGGTGGGAGGCAGAAGTGCCGATGTCGGAGTGGGCGGGTTTACCTTGGGAGGTATAAGTCAATCACCACATCGCCTTGTTAACGCATTGACACATTCAACCAGGCGGAATCTCCTTCTTCACCCCCAGGTACGGACTAGCGTGCTCAAATGTCATTGCCTACGAGGTTGTTCTGGCCTCCGGAGAGATAGTCACGGCCACAGCGAGCTCCCATCCGGAACTCTGGCGGGCATTGAAGGGTGGCTCGAACAACTTCGGCGTCGTCACTAGATTCACCGTGCGCTGTTTTCCCTCGAGCCCCATCTGGAGCGGATACATATACGCACCCGGCTCGCAATCCACCAAGGCTCTTCTGGCTCTTCATGACAGCGTCCAGCGGATGGATCCTAAGAGCAGCGGTGCGGAGGTGGACAGTTATGCCGCGGGAGCCATTTTCTGCGATGTTTACCTTCAGCCCATCGGTATGCGGCTGCTTGCTCTACAGCTGGCTTATACCAAGACACCAGAATCCCCGAAAAAATGGCCGGCCTTTTGGCAACGTTCTGGCTTCTCCGCCCTGTGGAGATACTGGAGCACCCACAAGTTGCAATCTGTCACTTCCGCCGTCGAGGAGGTTAACCGAGGCTGTTGGCCCAGTAAGCGAAGCTCGTTCGGGACTACCACGATCAAGAATGACTTGGCCACCATCATGGCCGCCCGCGACGTTTTTCACGAGGCAACAGCGTCCCTGCGCAAGGTGGAGGGGTCCATGTGGACAATGGTCATGCAGCCCCTGCTACCCTCGTGGACCGCAAAGGGCGACCCCAATGTCATCGGTGTTCACGAGAGGACAGACGAGCCTCTAATCATCATGAATATGTCCATTGACTGGGATGGGGCTCATAACGACGAGTATGTTTACTCGGTGGTCCGTGGGATTCTGGCCAAAGTGAACGCTATCGCTGAAGCCAATGGCACGAGCCATCCATACCGCTACTTGAACTACTGCGAGAAATGGCAGCGCCCATTGGTTGGGTACGGCGAGCACAACTTGCAGTTCCTGAGCAAGATAGGCCAGGAATATGACCCAGACGGGCTATTTCAGACAGGCTGTACCGGGGGCTTCAAGTTGTTGGCGTCGGCGGATTAATCGTTAGAGACGCTCGATAGATGTCTTTAAATTTTGCATGATATGCGTCTCATTGACCACGCTTGGAATAATCAAACGGATGAATAGTTGAATCTATTATCTGAGATGTACAGCGCTACAGCTCGGTGGAAGCGTTGAGAATGAGCAACCCATAGACCTCAGCACAAGATATGCTAGGGCTTTGACAACTCCAGACATGTTTTGCATATCATCAATGGCACCGGGGTGCTGCTAGCGGCCAGTTATAAGCTTTACTGCTCCTATTGGTCCTTCGATTACATGGTACAATGCTTCTCAGTCAGTTAGACTTCAAAATCTCAAGATATGTGAATTTTCTGCCACTGCGATGGAAACTACCATCAATGTCTCGCTCGGTTCCTGTAGTCTTTCCCTGAAGCAATGAACATTCAATGAAGATTTGGTGGCTTTAAAGTGGCACAGTACATGTGAAGAGCAAAGTGCAGATTCCAGAAAGCGACAGGGTGATCTGAGGCTTGAGTATGAGAGACTGTCGGGAGAAAGGGCCGCTGAGTAATATGTTCAATTCATATACCGCGCATAGCTAGGCCTCAATT
Organism: Aspergillus floridensis; assembly: GCA_012184565.1. Classification (NCBI taxonomy): domain Eukaryota; kingdom Fungi; phylum Ascomycota; class Eurotiomycetes; order Eurotiales; family Aspergillaceae; genus Aspergillus; species Aspergillus floridensis. The sequence goes on from MU034418.1 coordinate 145,336, forward strand.
ACCTTAATTTGAGCTGCTTTTGCAAAGTCTTCGGCTTGTGTAATAAGCTGAAAGTGTTTCCGTTAGCCCTGTCAAAGCATCAAGGGCGCGTGATGCGATTTCACGCAAGACGACTTAGTTCAGGTCCATGCTTCAAGCTATGCATACCTCATCATACTTGGTGACGGCTTCTTTGATACCATAGCTGATATTGGATTCTCGGATGGCCAACAGTGGGGAGCTAGTGCCCCTTTCGATCTTGTTGATGGCCTTGATGACTGGCTCAAGCGTCTCTCCCAAATGGCGAAAGGTGTCTTGGATGGTCTGTATGCCTTCAATCGCTTTTTGAACCCTTACCACCAGGTCATCAATCTGGGACTTCAACGCTTTGACCGTGGTCTGCCAAGTTTGAATATCTGTCACATCTTTATATCTGCTGTTCCAGTTGGCTATGGCATCTTTGCAATTCTTCAGCTTGAGTGTTAGGTTCAGAGCCCCGCCAACGCCACCGAAAACATTTGCCCAGAACTTCCAGCGTTTCCAGTTTCCTTCCTCTTACTGATGAACGGGAAGAGCGGTCAGTTATCGACCGAACTCCGCTAGGATGTCCTGAGAATGAGGCCCATGCTTACTATGTCATCGCCATCTTGCTTGGCCTCGGCCTCCGCGTCATCAAGCTTCTTCTGCAAGTCCTCAGTTCCTGGCTCAGGTAGACCATAATGTTCTTTTATTTCTTCTGAATAGACGAATCGGTCACCTCACAAACGTAGTGATCATTGAGACCGTTGATGTTTTTCTTGTTGCCCTCTGTCTCATTCAGGAACCAAATCCAGCCGTCGTCGTGTCCGACTAACAACTTGGTCTGCACTTTAGTTTGCAAGAGTGGACAGGGGACTCACATTCTGCAGCTTATGGCCGAGCTGGTCGCTTTGTGTTTCACTTTCCTTGGCATCCTGCTGAAGCTCGTCCAGTCTCTCTTTTGCTAGTTCTTTTGTCGCTTGGAAGGCCTTGTCCAAATCTTCCTTCCAGTCGTATTTGTCCAATGCGAGGGTATGCAACTGTGCCCCCAGTCCGTCGTCCGCGCCCAGGGAGGTCTTGGCATTGGCTGCATATTTCTTCACCAGCGAAGGATACGAAACTAGAGCACGAAAGAGAGGAAGATCGGTCACGAAGCATGAAGATATCCTGTAGGATTTAGGTGACAACCCACAGATCGGTTCCATTGGTCTGCGGCTGGATTTGTGGCATGAGTCGGAGATAGCGACGAGGGTGTCTTGCATTTCCTGGTGGTCCAGATTAGACTCTTGAAGCTCGAAGCTCTAACGCTAGGGGGTTTCTTCTGTCCGAACCCCGTAGATGTTGGGGGCCACCGGCTCCAATGGCTTGAATCGAGACTCTGGGAGCTTTCTCCGGAAGTCTGTATCATTGTGGGGATACAGCATTCCGCAACACACGTATGCTTGCATAGCTGCAAGAATAGTTGAATGTACGCCACGAGCGCATAGGGAAGCTCTGACAAAGACTGTAGAAGGGAAAATTCTCGCCATTTGACTTCCCTTTTTTCAGAAAGCGATCCGGGAAGTTCTGGAACTCATCTTCGAGAGACTTTTGCAGTGTCTTGTTGGCTGCACCTGGGGTCATTTGTCCAGTCCGTCGACAAAATGAAGAGAGATGAGGTAGTGAGTTATATATGGATATATATGAACGTGGCGAGCGTGGTGGTAGTTGATAGTGAAGAGGCGGATGTGGAATGTTCTTCATTGTGCTCGCTGAGAAAGGGACGCTGAACCAATTTCCAATAACCCGAGGGAACCGACCACTTCTCAATGTAAGGTACGTAGAAGTGAATGGACCTACACTGACCGTGGTCTGAGCGTATACCCTACTCGGATTTGCACCCTGATGTAGTCGCTACAATTCATAGCTCAGCTACAGAATCGGTGGCTGGCTGATGGGGTCCGTTCGTGTGAATCTTGACTTTCTGAGTCGGGAGCTGCATGGCAGCAGCGAAATTATTACTCTATCAGTTGAGATAGATAAATTTCCAAGTGAAGTGCATGATGTGCACAATACGAGCTGCGTAACGCTGACCTCTTCCCAAGCCGAGCTGAACGCTGAGCTGAACACGTTTTTCGCAAGAGGTATGGATCTGCTCCACCTCCAACGTTCTTCAGGTCCCTGCAAAATTCGCATTTATAGCTGACAAGTATCCAAGTTTCCTACGATTTCATCTTCTTCAATCGACCCCCATTCTGCGTCGAGCAAACTCCAACTGTGAACTTCTCAACATGTTTTCGACTCCAGCCTGTCCAGACTTTCAGATCCAGGTCGAGAGCCCCGGTGGGGAGCCGTTTCCCTCAATTTCCAGCACGACGCCGACACCCGACAAGAGAAAGCAACCATCTCGACCTTGAGGGGAGTCTGTCGCATGTAATGACTTCCTTCCGGGACTGCGTGTGTCCAGAAGAATCGGTTTGCTGACGTGTGACTACCTAGAAATATGCTTTCAGAACGAATGGCAAGAATGCACTTTCAGACAGCCTGTGCTTCGATTGGCGTTCGAAAGAGTGAAGTCGGTGGGTTTCTATACCTTTCGAGCATTGTACAGCAAATACTGACACTGATTAAAATCATGCGAGCTCGATTATACGAGGAGCCTCTAGCTGGTTCCGTCAATGCATTGTTAGGGAATGGCATTGTTTTCCCTGTTTGCCTTCTAGCTGGCCAGATTCGGCAATTTCAGTGGCAAAGATACAATAGTTGCCCAGGAATCATCAACGTCACCAAGGATGCAATACGAGAAAAACGACTGTTGGTACGGCATGAAACTATCTCAATTTCCCTCGTATTGAGGACTCTTGGACACTTTTGGTGCATACTGTGATGTTTGGAAGACATGCACAACATCATGTGGAGCCAAGTTGTTAAGCAAGCAGTGAGAGATCATGGCTATATATCGCGGCATAACATAGGGCGCGCGAAGGTAGATCTGCTGGAAAGTCCATTCACAACCACTATGAGCCAAACAACCCTAACATGAGTCTGAGCTCCCACCGCCCTCTATCTTGCTACCACTTCTTTTCTTTCCAAGTTGAAATCATTGTATTTGGATGAGGGATAGTAGTTAGCGCTAAGCTCGAAAGACTGATCAGCGGCACTGAGGGGCTGCTTATTTAATTTATGTTGACTTATGCGAACAGTGCAGCCCACCTGTCACCACAAAAGCTTTCAACAGGGAATAATACGTCTCGTCTTCGAAGATCGGCTGACAGCACAAAGTAGGGAGTAAGCTGATGTCCAGCCAGTGCTTTTCCACGTCAAGAAATGCCAATTTGGGATGGACTGTGGCTCAAGCAGCCTTGCGAGCTGGGGTTAGTGATCACTCTGAAGGGTTTGGAGGGTTTGTGGAGATCCCTGTGTCTACCATCGGTCTGGCTGTGATTCACACGATCATCTTGGCTGCCTATCATTGAAACGAGACCGGAATGCCACTCTCAAAGTAGAGTCTACCGCTACCTGAAACATGAACGGCACCAACCAGCCAGTATCTGTGCCCGGTCTTTTGCTGGTACCATGAAGCCATACGGGTTTAGTCACTTATTCCTGCCTGTTCCTCTAAGCCCAAATTCACGCTGCATTAGTAACCTCCCCAACCCTCGACAACTTCAATTCTTCAGTAGATTTGATGAAGCGGTTAGCACGCACATTTCCACTTGCTTCGAGCAATACGCCCTACGCATTGGCAACTTGTCCCTCTGTCTCACATCCAATGCCTTAAGGATCGTCGATGGCATGGCACAGACGATTTCCCGATTAGTGATAGTTTCTTGGAGGAATTGGTCAAGGATACAACGCTTGCCTTCCGGCTATGCCTTCGAGGAGTGGTCTTCCCCTCCGCTTACTGCGATCTATATCCTCGATCCGAATGTGAAACATGTAGATTGTGGTCTAGGCTAGAGATATAACGGAGTTTATTGCATTCGCTAAGCGTCGAGCGGTGATCTACACGCAAACTGTGCTGGTAATGTATCAGATCCTGGCCTTGGCGAAGATGCGACTGCAGCAGCAGCAGCAGCAACAGACAATGATGATGCTGTTGATGATGCTGCAACGTCCGCACAACCTGGTCGGGGGCGTCGCGCCCAGTAGGTCTTGTTTGCAATCTGTCTGAAAATCCGATGGTAGGCTTTCGATATATGACGCCAACTAGAGTTACTGGCGCTTCGCAGTTCAACCAGGCCCTGCGTCTGAATTTTATCCAATTAGACGAGACGGCGCGCGTTGCTCAGCTTGAGGCTCAATGTAAAACAGTGGAAGAGAATTTACTCTGGCCGCAAGTTCTCACTTCATGTCTGTAAGGCCCTGGATGATTGATGGTTTACATGAGTCGGTACCTTCTTATTCCGTACCCTGGCCCACATACCAGTTGCCAGTCCGTCACACCACTGCACAATGTCTCATATTGTACTTCATAGGTAAAGCCGAGCATCTGTAGGCACCGGTGCTGGAGCTCAACCCCTTGCTTAGGTATAGACTCTGATACGGCGAGGTCGCACATGGGCCGAATGCTTCTCTAGCCGGTTAGATTACCTCATCCCTCAGCACACTGTCACATGCTTGGGCCGTTATCGTCGATTGGGTATAGAAAAGGATCTTCGGCGGAGCGTTAGGCTGACGGGGACTGCCGCGAGGACCGGACGCGGTGAAGATCACAAGGGACCCAATCGATATCAATCGATATCAATTTAGATTGACGTGACAGGACTCTTCTCGCTTGTGGATTCGACAGCGTGTCCGCCTTGGCTGGTCTTGGCCCCTTCTTGGCATGGGGTCATCTTATCACCCACTTTAGTCGAGATGCTGGTTGCCTGTCTTTGTAGGTCGATAATAGAAGATGGCCGATGAGAAGAACGAAGAGTATGGACGGCGCCGACGAAGACATAAATAGTCAGTGATTGCCAGGGATAAAGAGATATCAGCCACACACTTGCAGTAGCATCCCTTCTCCCCACATCAGCGAGCGATCCAGCAGGGCAGCCAGACATGATTTTTCATTGCCTTTCGATTGCCACTCGACCTGGGTCGTGTCGATATAGTGACTCGAGTCCTATAGACCGCGGTCGCGTGCCTTCCTCTCCTCCTCTCCGCCGAACTGGCCTCCCCCTTCCCCCAAGGAGGACGTCGCGCGTGACATGTGCCCATACCGGTGGAAGCCACTGCTCTACCTCCAGTGCGGTGAGTGCAGCCCAGGTGGAAGGCTACTGGCTGTATAAGTCCGGTGAAACTCCCAACGACTACCCGCACATTTACCATGACTATGAGGCTTCGACTTCAGTGTCTCGGGCACCTACTATGAGTTCCCGGTCTTGAGCGATGGCGACGTGTATGACAGGGGATCTCCTCGGGCCGATTAGGTTATCTTCAACACAGCGGACAAGTTGGCGGGGGTGATCACTCACAATGGAGTCAGCAGTAGCAGTAGCAGCGGTTTTGTTGAATGTACTTAGGATTTTCTATCGCCTGGACTGCGGCCATGGCAGGTCGTTCTTCAGATGGGACCGAGGTTATTGAGCCTTCTCTCTCTCACAACTCGGGTGCTAACTGGTTGGCATATTTTAGCACTGAGTCAAATTGCATACCATCATCAGTGTTATTCGTATTCTGTATTTAGTCCTGACTCAACTCTGTTCAATTAGGTCTGTTTCTGACTTATGAGCAAGATATGCTGTAACAAATGGAAGTGTTTCGTTATTTCTCTTTGTTACCGGCATGGAAAACAACGGTGTTTGTCAGATTGCGCAGTCAGAAGGATGATATCAATCTTCGAGGGATTGCTTGACCCACCGGGAGTGGGGGCGGATCCATGGATCGATAAATTCATGGCTTCAGTCCCGGCCGCCAGTCCCGGCCGAACTCTCGGCCCCTGCATTCCTCTTTATTGATTGATTTTCTTCTTCAGTCCCACCCGCCATCCTTCGGCCTTCGCTCCGAGCCTTCTTCTACCTCGACGAACCCGGGCGTATCGACGTTTGTCTCTGCCTCGCGTCAAGACTCGCCCGGCTAGTCGAATCAAGACCTGCCGCACATCGATTCAGTCACTGAAGCCTAGAGTATTGGAGTCATGGCGCAGGAAACTATATGTTAACAACAAGAGAGTTCTTGTAATTTGTCAGCAATGCTGAATTTGCGGCATAGATGGGAATATATTGTCGAGTTGTATTTCATCTGGCGAGGGAGAGAGCTGGTACGGCCGAATTCAGTGCTGAGATCGGGCCCGAGAATTGTGGCACAAGATTGTCTGGATCAGGGGCAAAACATACGACTGTACGGCATGGAGTTCATCCCGCTTCGGCCGATAGCACACGAGGGGATGGAGAGAAGGGACTAGGTCGGGAATTGCCTGCATATCGTCATGCGGAGGGTCGATCAAATAACGGCCGGGATTGGATCCCACCGAGATATTTCCGCTTCGGCCGAGTCCACTTTGCCTCGACAATCGATAGTTAACTTACATTTATAGTTGCGCGTGTTTCAAGTCGTTGCCCGACGGTAGTACTGGGGCAACCTCTCCCTCTATGCTCAGCTGTATAAGACCAAGTCTTGATCACCACAACCTCAACCTCGCTCTATCAACCCAAATCGCACACACATTTCTACCGATGTACTGCTCTCGTCCCGCGGCTTTCCCCCGACTTCTTCGACCCCAATTCGTGCCCTCCCGCGCCGCACCACTTCACACCATGAGAGACCAACTCCGCACCCGCTACGAGCTTCGTCAGGTCCAATTGGACTCGATGCCCTGGCAGCAAGCCCCGGGCAAGCAGGTGCTGTGGATCGGCTGCTCGGACAGTGATTACGATGAGCTGGAGACCCTGGGTCTCCAGGCTGACCAGGTCTTGGAGTATCGAAATCTGGGGAATATGGTGATCGACGACCTTTCTTGTCAGACCACGCTGGGCTATGCATTGGAGCAACTCAAGGTCAGTGAGGGAATCGACGTGTCGCTCCACCCAGCTAACAATGGGGTGGCAGATTCGGGATATTGTCGTATGCGGGCATTACGGCTGTCACATTGTTCAGGGGAAACCCAACCCTTGCGTCCCAGAGCCTTGGAGCAGAACCCTTGACATGGTTCGTTCGGCGCACAATCACGCTCTCGACCAAACCAGCGGTCAGGAACGGGATCGAGCCATGGTCGAATTGAACATCCTCGGCCAGGTGCAGTTGTTGAGTCAAGCACATGACCACGATGTGCAGGTCTTTGGGGTGGTGTATGACCGGGCATCGAAAACGGGATACCAGATTACCGAGGCTGGTTGTTGAAGTTGGTGTTAGATTAACTTATTGATGGATAGATAAATGATACCCAATAGAGCAAACTAATTGATCCGAAGATGATGAGGATGATGATGATGATAAGATAAGGCAGGAACTGCGTGGAAGGGTGGAATGGGTAGCCGTAGTTCAGCGGGCGGGGCACATACGGCACATATGGAACACACGTGGCAGTTCCTCCCTTTCCTCTCCTCTTGGTTCCCACAGTCCCTGTCGCAATTCACATCACATCATCACACCAAACCTCCTCCACAATGTGCTCTTCCAAAGACACCCCCCAAAAATCGGTCCCCGAATATCTCAAGCACTCCCATGAGCGCGTGTTTGAGAACAACCGGGCGTGGGTGGCCGCCAAGAAGCAGGAAGACCCCGCTTTCTTCGAGAAACTCAACGCTGGCCAGACCCCCGAATATTTGTAAGAGACAGACTAGCTGTTTGAGAAACGGTGGTAGTAGCACTAAGACTGACCTTGTGGACCCCCCGGGTTCTTTTTTTCAGATATATTGGCTGCAGTGACAGCCGCGTGCCCGCCAATGAGATCATGGGGTTGGAGGCCGGGGAGGTGTTTGTTCACCGCAACATTGCCAACCTGGTCCCCAACACCGATCTCAACGTCATGTCCGTCATCAACTACGCCGTCCGTCACCTCCACGTCAAACACATTGTCGTCTGCGGCCACTACCAGTGCGGCGGCGTCAAGGCCGCCATGAGCCCCTCCGACCTCGGCCTGCTGAACCCCTGGTTACGCAACATAAGGGATGTCTACCGTCTGCACGAGCGCGAGCTGGATGAAATCAAGGATGAGACCGCCCGCTACAAGCGCCTCATCGAGTTGAATGTCGTCGAGTCGTGCCGCAACATCATCAAGACTGCCGCCGTGCAGCAGAGCTTCCACGAGCACCAGTTCCCCGTCGTGCATGGCTGGATCTTTGACATGGAGACCGGCCTGCTCCGGGACTTGGAGATTGACTTTGAGGAGACGCTGCGTGACATCAAGAAGATCTATAACTTAGCACCGGTCTGAGGAACAGCCGGGTGCGTCACTAGAAAATACATTGCCTGAATGCAAGAACTGTTCAATTGTTGTGGTCCCCCAGAAAATATGCGCACGAGGCTGAAATGGTACAAGAAGGGATTGAGGGCTACCGTATGATCAGGTGATCGCATCATGTGGCAGCCCGGCGGCGAAAGCCGATAACTACTTCGTAAAACAATAGCCAGGGCCCATCGGCATGCCTATTTCATGGCTGGCTCGGATCATCTCACAGCAGTATTTCATACTGTCTCGAAGCCCCCCAGCCCGCCGATAAGGTGAAGGGGTTGGGGCAAATGTATGATTTCCGGCCTTTGGCTCCGTTATACAGTGCATTTGATCATGATGAGGTATTTTTGGAAGTATCCAAATAAGGTCAAACCAGGCAATCTCTAGTGCCTCACTGCCCTGCGATTTCTCGTCCAAATTCCATCCCCATCTGCATACACGTGGCACTCGCAATAACACATCATCCCAAGACGAGATCTCAAACTGTGCTCCATCTCCAGCCATGGAATGTCCCCTCGAGACACTGGATCCGGATAGGGACGCGGTACTATAGATCACCGGTGCAGCTTCGGGTCGATTCTTGGTGTCATCAATAATCCTGATTCTCGCTTCGCTCGTCTTTGCAATACTCTTTACATCGGGGTTTCGCGAGGGGAACCAGATGAAGGATTAGACTCGTCCAACCATAACTCTACCTAAGGATAGTCCAGGTGCCATGAGCAAAATTCTACAAGCTCTTCACTACCAAGGGTCTGCAGATGGGGACTCGTTGAGTGCAAGGCATCTGGCCGTCATCGCTGTTCATTGTGACAAGTACGACAGCAACAGTGCTTTCCGGCCTTGGATCTTGAACTCGCTGGGCAGGTTTACTCATAGCGAGACGCCAGAGGATCATGGCCATCTTCTTCTCGCTGCATATCTCTTTCATTGCGCAGAGCATTATGCCCGACTTTCTATCCAAGCTCAAACTTACCTTCCTCCCCAGTTTGCCGACACCTGGGACGAGTTAGACCTCCTGGGCCTGCTTCCGTCAAGTGTTTGTCGTAGGTTCTCCACGCCTAAGACCATGGCAGATATTCTAACAGGCCAACGGTGATATAGGCAACCACATACAGAAACAACTACGGGCCATCCACGAACAACTTCAAGCGGGCGAGATAACCCTTGCAACGGATAGCCGTCGCGCGCGGATGGATTGCCGGTTGTGCAAATCATGCGAGAACACTTACCCTGCGGCGGAGAGAAAGTGCCCCTTCTGCAGTTCCAGACAGTGGGACAAAGAGTATTGTACACGGGAATTGCGCATTGCTCGGTTTTTCGACGGGCTAACAAGGGCTGGGCTCTGGCCTTCCGTGGGGCCGTTTGAGAAGTGCTTAATGGCTGAGGTTCGAATGCGCATGTCGGAAGCGAAGGGATATTGTACCCACCAGTGTGAGGGAGATCCCTGCCCCCTCGGACTGCAGGTGAAAATATTGCTAGATGCCATTGAGCAGGCGATAGCCCAGACTGTTGCATTGGTCTGGCGGCCAATCCATCTTCCATCGACTGAATGCCAGCCCGCTCGGTGCTCTCCTGATGAAATTGAATGCCCCATGACACAGACAGCCTGATATACGGGTCGCGCAATGCAACTAATGTCATTTCGAAAAACAAAATGCTATCTCAGAATGCAATGCTTATCTTATCGAGAGGGTATGTCGGTTGCAGCAGGTACAGATTTATGTCCCCGGAGCTTTACCAGGTGTAGATCTAGCATAACTACTGTACATACTAGGCGTCATGATTGACGGTGGTTGTTGATCGATCCTCTTCCGCCTGCTGTCTTAGGCTTTTCTGTCAGCCTGGTGCACGGACTCCCGCACCCCATCAAATCTCTCTCCCAATTTTGCTCTTTGGTAGTTATCCGCAATGCTATCTATGTATAGATCAATCTACTGTAGCTCACACCCCACCTCCACCGTACGTATCAACAACCCCCGCCCGACTGAGGCTCATGCTGCACCTCCAGCAGCCTTTTGCAACCTCTCTTCATGCAGTCTCTTCCAGCTACCAAAGAACCCAATGGTTGTGCTGAGGCCAAAAGCCGCCACGGTGATGGCGAAGACCGCCTTCAACCCAACCACATATGCGTCAATCACGACAGGTACTTGCGAGGATGGCAATGCTTGGCGAATCTGCGTTGGCCCGATTCCCAGAACCACGGATGGATCCAAATCGGGGAGTCGGCGGGCAACCACCTGGAGCAGCTGATTGTTGAAAGCGGATTGTGCGGCGGAGAGGAAGAAAGACCCGCCCACGGTCACGAAAACTAGCGGTGGGAATCAGCAGATCGTTCTCGATGGACATTGTCGCGTGAGGAAGACAATGGACTTACAATTCACAATGGACGCTACTTGCGACATGTCCTCGGGTGCCGCATGAACCTGTGCGTTGGAAAGAGCAACCTGAAATGTCCACCCAATAGGAAATCCCACAATGATCTGATAACCAATCCACTGGCCAGTCGAAGTGTGGGTGTCCATGGTATAAAATAGCCCGCACTCGATGGTTCCTATCGCGCCGCCAATCGCCCAGAATAAAGGCACGATGCCGATCTTGGATAGTGCAACCCCTTGGAAAATGGCGGCAATCGTCAAGGGAATAATGAGGGCAAGCATCTTGACCCCGGACCCGATAGGACGACTGTTGTAGACACTATGGAAGTAGATGGGGAGATTGTACAAGATTGTGAAATACGCCCCACCAAAGAAAAACATGAAGATGGAGCCGACATAGACGTAGCGTTGCATGAACTATCCCCACTCGGTCCATTAGATCATTTGCAAGCCATGACAGATCTGGACTATGACTTACCAATCGCGGAACTATCATTGCATGCTCTCTTTGGTAGATCTCCCATGCGATGAAGACCCCCAGAATGAGGACGAAACCCATTGGCAGGGGCCTGAAAGAATACGAGGATGATCACCGCCGCAAACCCCCCGATGGGTAGGTTAACGTAAAAGCACTAGAACGGAGTCAGCAATCAGAGGGGAGACTGGAGGTAAGATGCATATCCCTACCCAGCGCCATGTCACTTGATCGGTAAAGGCGCCTCCGATAAGCGGACCGAGAACCGCAGCGATGCCGTATGTGGCGCTGGTATACCCTAACAACTGCGGACTCTTTTCAGGAGGGGCGGCGAATCCAAGTATGGTGAAGATTCCCACCGTCACCCCAGCTCCGCCCAACCCTGCAATTGCCCGGCCAACTGTGAGAGTTGTGGGATCTGGGGCGACTCCACAAAGGAGGCTTCCCAGATCACAAATGAACAAGCCGATAAGAAACCAAAGTTTGATGGGAAAGAACTTATAGACCTTTCCCCAGGTCGATTAGAACCCTGAAAACAAATACCCGTCAAGTCTTGTCAAAATTTTGCGACCAATACTTGAGAACGGCTTTTAGATCAAGAAAAGGTTTATGGTCTCTGCGGATTGTCAGCCTGGCGTGGGCAACCTCGCACCGTCATTACTCACCACCGCCAAAGGTCATGACATATACCGCTCCGTACCACGAAACTTTGTTCAGATCATGGAACTGATCGGTGATCCTAGGGATAGCGGTTCCAAGAATGGTCTAGCACCGAGTTTGATTAGCTCTGCGCTGCGTCATGAGCCCCGTCAACGCACGTTATCAAGAGACACCAAAAACATGGCCAGCAGGAGTGAGAGAACAATGGCAGCCAAGCGAGTACCGTGCGGATAGCCATCATTAGCCGGGGCTTGCGCGTTGATGGCTTGGAATTTGGTGGCGCGGGGTGTAGAGATTGATGATACTGTCGTGGTCGACCCCGGTGGAGAGTCTTGGGTGCTCGCTGGCTTTGCTGGTGCAAAAGGTGTGTGCTCTGTCATTGTGATGCTTGTGTGGAAATTGGAATTAGCTTACGAACTAAGGCAAAACCCACGAGATTTATGCGAATGTAGTCTCCCTGCTATACGACTCAATTCGGCTTCAGTAAGCACATACTTCGTCCGAACCTCTCCAACTCCACCATTTGTCAGCCTCATCGGCCGAACACGAGCACCCCCTTAGCAATGCGGTTTACTGTTGACTTCGTAACCACCCATCGTGTCTTTGAAAGCATGTCGTGTCCGGTGAGGGAATTATAGGGCTTGAAACTACCCCTAGCTTCATGGGGAATGATTGCTATTAGTCTCGGAGACGGGATTTGATTATGTATACATGCGGAGCAGCGATGCTATTCCGATACTGTTGCCGTTGGAATTTAGGAACTACATTCGGACCATTAGTGACGTGAATGCCTCGCATCTAGGATTGGTCGAAGACGAACAATGGATTCTCGTGGACTAAATTCCTGGAAGCAGGCTTTTAGAGGGCCGTCTATTGGGTGTTGAGGTACCCTAGATCGACCGCATTCTCGAGATTGTCATCCTATCGAAGATACATGGAGACGAGGTCCTCGGCTACAATCATTGCCAAATCTTCCGGCGGGATCAGCCGTGATCAGCCCTGATTAGAGGCTGCGCGTGGCATGCATCTTCCCCATAACCACCTCATGGGTGGCCTGCCCATGTCTCCGGACCTACTGTCCCATTGTCCATTGGATAGTTGAGGACTGGAGGAGTATGAGGGCCAAGGGTCTCATCGCATGACTTTGCTTACTATGAGTGTATCATATTTGTCATATAGACCATCTAACCATATGATATTAAGATCAATTCGGCACTCCGTTGTCTCTCGTTGTCTCTCGCTCTCTTTTGCCCTCTCCTCCTCTCCTCCTCTCCTTTTCAACACATTCTTTCTCCAGCTACTGCCAAAATGAGTGCGGCTTCGGGCGAAAGTGCGGCAAAGTGGAGGAAAATGCGAAGAGGAACTCACTGTTGCCGAGAGTGCCGTCGAAGAAAAGTCAAATGTCTTTTTGCTGCCCCGGACAATGATAGCTGTACCTCCTGTGGCCGTCGAGGCACCAAATGTGTCAGTCAATTTACTCTACAATCGCCAGACCTGCTCCTAACTCCGGGCCTATCACCATACTCCGACCATGCGAGAACTGCCACACAGACTACAAGACATTCAACGATTACCCAAGCTCTTCTGCGTGCGCTTCCCTCTCCGAGCGAGGTCGAGATTCTACTAGGAAAGGTCTCGAGACTTTCCACTTTGTTCTATCAGTTTAGCTTCAAGTTGAATAGCTCGTCACGCCAAGACCTGCCACTGGAACAAATCGCAATCCCCAGTTTACAACACCCAGAAGCCCATCCGGTCTTACTAGCAAGGCAAATGATACTTCTAGCAGCAGCATTGCAGCACATTTCTCCCACTGAGTTTATCTCGGGTCTGGATCAACATCACCATGTCATCATGGAGGAACTCGCGGAGTCGGCCATTGCCATGGTTACTACTAATGACTGTTTAATAGGCACCTTGGAAGGTCTGGAAAACATCATTCTGGAGAGATTCTTTCATATAGACAGCGGAAACATCCGGCGTGCCTGGTTAGCAATCTGTCGTGCTGTCACTACGGCGCAAATCTTGGGGTTACATCAACCCGGTCATTATCGCTTTAAGAAGATCAACAACAAGAACGACCTCGACCCCAATGTTATGTGGATCTGTATCATCTCCATGGAGCGTGTCTTGTCTTTGCTGCTGGGCCTACCCACGAGTACTGTTGGGACAAGCCCCACAACGTCGGGGAGCAAGAATCCTTCCCAGACGAGTGGCAATCTGTCATCACTAATCATGCAGATCACGTCCAGAATTCTGGAACGAAATCAGGTCAGAGTCCCCCAACAGGCTCAGGAAATGACGCGGGACATCGATCGAGAACTCATTAGGATGACCGAGCAATTGCCCTCCTCGTTCTGGCAGCCACTTGCTTTCACAGGTCTGGAAGTCGATTCAGTGGAGGCATTCTGCGAAACCCGGCGAGCATGGGACCACATGTGTTAGTATACCGTGGTCAACCAGCTGCATTTACCGTACATGTTGTGCCAGAGCCAAAACGACGATGTAGTGTACTCGGGAATCGCGTGTGCGAATGCTAGCCGCGAGATATTGACTCGCGAGATTGCAATCCGTACTTTCAACCCGATAACCGCCTGTTGTCGGATCGGCGACTTCATGGCGCTGATTGCTGGAATGACTTTGATCCTCGCACACCTCGCAAGTCATGGCCAAAATGAGGTCAATAGGCTGCTCGCACACCAGCGATCGAGCGATAGGGCCACCGTCGAGCGGGCTCTGGAATGCATGCAGTCCATGTCAGAGTTACACGAGGATGTCCTCGTCGCAGAATGTGCTGCCTTGCTGAAGGATCTGTTGTCTATTGAAGCCAGGGCAGCACCACGATACAAGACTGACGCAGACAGGACACAGTCGTCAAATTATCAGCCGACCGATAATCCCAACGCGTTAGTCATCAGAGTGCCATATCTCGGTGCGATCAGAATTGCACCTGAAGGCATCACGTCTGTGCCATATTCCGAAACAGGGCAAGATCAAGGCCATCACGCAGGAGTCACGATTGGAGGCATTGGGTCGATTCAAATTGAACCTTCCACGGTTTTTGGCCAATTTTCAGTCAATAGCACGTCCGATGTCCCACCACAAACAGCTAGAACACAGGTCGCAAGTGATACATTGCCGCAACAACGTACTACGCAGCTTTTGCCCGGAAGAATCCCCGGTGAGTTAACGGAGACAGATTACATGTTCCCGGATGCGGCCGTCAGCATCGACGATTGGGTCTTCCAAGGTTTTGATACTGCCTTCTTTGACGTACTTATGCGCGGAGCAGGAGACGCGCAGTTCGATGATGGCAGGATCGATTAGAGGATACTGGTTTGATCGATGAGAGGATGGCCAACATCTGTGCCCCTTCTAGCTTTACCCGCGTGTAATACATTTCTTCGACAGAGAATCATACAAAGGGTTTGGACTCCAGAACCTGTACGGATCAGACCATAGTTCTAGCCAACGAGCGGCGAAGACGCACGTCAACCTCAATCCGGGCTTCGAAAGAAGTATGGATTGGGCCATCAATGAAGACGGCCATGCATGTTCCGGTGATGGAAGACTTTCTACCACCAAATACCGGTCCGGCCTCTCCGTAGAATTCCGCTACGTCGTACACCAGCTCCTGGGGACATTCCAGGCAGCGAAGTAACCACCACGGTTGTGATCTCTCCAGAACTGGACGTTGCACGCTTCCTTCACCCAGTCACATGGTGCGATCCACAGCTATTCACCACCACGCCAGTCATCCAGTACATCGGCGAGAGGGGGTGCGGCTCACCTCCTTGGGGAAAACAGAGGCTCCGACGGGCTGACAGATGTCTTGGCCGAGCATACTATCCGGGGGTTCGCGTTCAACACAGCAGACGCCTCTTTATAGATCTACATAGCCGCATTGAGACTCCCTTGATAGTGAATGAGTGCCCAGTGGATGAGCTCGTCGGGTGTCCAAGAAAACTCATCCGTCCATGCGTTTAGCTTGCCGACAAATCAGGCCAGAATAGCCACCGGCGAATCATGCAAAGTATATCCCAGTGTGACTGGCTTGGTCTTTTGGATGCGTTGATAGCCTCTCTAGTCAAATCTCAATAAGGAGACAGGCTCTGTGGAACACAGGATTATCGGAGCTCACCTCTCCGGTCGCAAACCAATGTGTCCGCTCAAGGCTATGGATTTCTTAATTGCTATACTCATTTCGGCGGCATTTGGCGTACTTTTCCGGCGACTTATGCTCATCCGGGGGCAAGGTCAGCAACATATTGATGTGGATGGCCCGCAATGCGTCGGAGTGGTTCAGCGCCATTTAGCGCATAATCGATGAGCCCCAATCAACCCCCCGCATGAGTCAGAAATTTCCACATCTAAGAACTACCCAATCCATGGTGCGTGCCTGGCACACATATTGGTGGTATCCAAGTTTATACATCAAGCGGGCTAGACATTCTGCGTGTTGCTCGAGACCGAAACCGCTCTACTTCGTGTAAGAGCTGAAACCGTAGCCGCGCAACGACGGCGCCACCACATCAATTTCCTGCTAGCCTTCTTTTGGCTCGGTCAACAATGGAATAATTCTGCAGGCTTCCAGAAAGGACCCAGGCCTGCGTGGTGCATGTTAATTCCGAGCGCTAGGATTCCTCCTAGAAGTTGAACCCACCAGCCATGGACAAAGATCATTGGTATAGCCCCGGGTGTTGAAGATCGATGTGAGAGAAAGTGAAGGTTAATATCTTCAAACCCAATTACTGGGAGGGGAGTCTGAAAGTGGTGAAAGAAGTTGTTGACATAGGTCTCGAACTTGCGCCAGTCGTACTCATCGCGCCAGTATTCCACCGCCTTTTTTAGGTTGGCATGTCCTATCTCAAGGTCATTCCACTCCACCTCGGCCATGCCCTCATCCAGCCGAGCGTATTGTAGTGTTATCTTGATCTTCTCCAATGGACGATCGGGGAGGTGGACCTGGGGCACTTTTAGCCGTGCTCATTTACAAAGGGATCAGATCGCCTACGATATATTTTAGGATGTCTGACATTATTGTGCTCTTCTCGGTGTGGACTAAAACTGGCCCAAGGAACTGCTGTACTCAGAGGAGAGCTTCTCGGCGATTTGAAGTCTCAGAGGCAAGGTTCATAGGACGTGTTCTCAATTCTCTTAGTAGTTAAGTTGTTGGTGGAACTAATGTATCAATATAGAAAACAACTTGGTTACGCATTGCATCACGTAGCCGGATTACTCAGCTATGCCGACACACCCTCTTAATCCGCGCCGTATGTAAAGCCAAAGCGGCCATACAACACAAAGATCAACTAAAATACATGATGTTTCTTACCCTCTTAGTAGCAGTTGGTTCTTACTCTCTTAGTGGCAGTTGGTTCTCACCCTCTTGATGGCAGTTGGTTCTCATCCTCTTGGTGGCAGTTGGTTCTCATACAAATTTATATGGCAATTCCAATGCCAAGTAATATTAGAAGACAGTATATGTTTCTTCTTCAAAGGCAACGTCAACACGCTTAATATTAATATAATTCTTGAATTTCTCCGGCTTTATTTAGGGTGTAGCTGCCAACAGGGCTTTAATATTGGTATAATAAAACAGAGATTCAAGAATTAAATCGAACAGTAAGTTTAAGATTAAATTGATTATAATTTCTTATTTTTTCTTTGTCTTCTCTGCTGTCTTTATTATCTTTCTTAATAGACTTATTAATAAGAATATCCTAAGCAGAATAAATATAAAGTTGGATTTTGATATAAAGACTCTAGAGATACCAGTTCTGCAAGTCAGTAAGAATATAGAAAGACTTAGCAATTTCAGATATCTTAGCAGTAGCAATAATATATTTTATTAATAAAAAAACTTAGTAATTATACAAAGCTTTAAGTTTAATAAATAAAAAAATAAATAACGTATCTTAGAATCTTAAAGAGACTCCGGGTTTATAACCTCTCAGCAATTTAAAGTCTTAGAGATAAGATTTATAGAATGTATTCTCAATTCTTTTAGTAGTTAAGTTGTTGGTGGAACTAATATATCAATATAGGAAGCAACTTGGTTACGCGTTGCATCACGTGGCCGGATTACTCAGCTATGCCGACAGAGCTGACCAGCTGAATAGCGGAAGATATATACATGACATATCAGGGTATGCCAAGCATGATGCGGTAGAGATGAGGCAGAGACTGAATGCAACCACACGAAGATTACCAATATCACCATGATTGAGAGTTGTGACTTGTCTACAGGTGGAATGTGTCACATAATTAGGTGCAAAGCGACTCTATCAATCCTGTCCAACCAGGCCACCAGGCAATACTCCAGTAATGATGCACTTAGGATAAGATGCTTTTATGCCAGGCGGAATCCATCGGTTAACTACGGGAGGCAGTTGCAGCGTTTGCGCCATTTGCATGGTTTACAAGGCGGGAAAAGTGGATACTGCCCAGGCGATCAGGCGGTCAGGCTGGCCACTGGCTCTTGTTTCTTCCCCTTCCCTCATCAACCATCAACAGTAAACACTCTCCACTACCTCAGGTTAAGGCTACCCTCACCACCTTCCGCCTCGCCTGATGGATAGTTCCAGCCGCCCTGGAGTCCTCGACTCGGAAAATGCTCTGCTTCTTCCCTCCGGCGACTTTATTCATGCCGATGGATTGCAGGAAGAGTCCAGGGAGGAAGCAACCCCTTGTCGCCATTTGGGGATCTGGTCCACCGCCTTCTTGATGTAAGGCTAGCAGGCTACCAAGCTGCAAGGCTTAAAGGTCCCAACTGACTAAATCGACCAGTACTAATCGAATGATCGGAACGGCCATTTTCTCCACCCCTTCGGCCATCGCTGCCAGTGTGAGAAGCGCTGGAGCCGCTCTGGCACTCTGGATGGCCGGATTCCTGCTCTCCCTCTGTGGGCTGATGATCTGGCTGGAACTGGCCTCCTTGCTTCCTCGGAGTGGTGGGGAAAAGGTCTATCTGAACGCCGCCTATCCCCGTCCACCCTTGCTAGCAACCACCATTTATGCCACGCATGTGATCGGTCTCGGTTTCACCGGTACTACTGTCTCCGGCTCTCTCAGCTAGCTGACTTTGATGTTGACAGCCACAGGCATCGGGAGTATCGCGATAGCCGAGAATCTCCTGCTAGCCGTGCAAGGCACTGCAGGTGAATGGACGAAACGCTTTCTGGCAATTGCAGTGATGACGACCATCGCTGTCTTGCACATAAAGGCGAGTACTCTCGCGGTGCGACTAATGAATGTTCTGGCTTCTGTCAAGATACTGGTGCTGGTCTTAATTGTCATCACTGGCTTACGAGTGGTTTCAACGGACCAACCCAGGGACCACCGGCCGGGCGCAAGCTTCGATCATCCTTTTGCCGGCTCTTCCACTAGGACTTACGACTATACGACCGCACTATTTAAGATTCTGGCCACGTATCAAGGATGGTCGAATGCCGCCTACGTTCTCGACGAGGTTCAGAATCCGCGACGCACGCTGAAAATCGCCAGTTTCCTCGGTGTGGGCTCGGTTGGGATTCTGTATATTCTAGTCAATGCCGCCTACTTTAGCGCTGCTTCGCCCGAAGAACTCAGTAAAACGGGTGTCACCGTGGTCGCACTGTTGGTCGGGAAAATCTGGGGAGAAACAGCGCAATGGTGTACAGCCCTTGTGGCCGCGCTCTCATCCATTGGGAGTCTCCTGACCGCCTCCTTCTCCATGTCGCGTGTTATCCAAGCTTTGGCCCGAGAAGGTGTGTTGCCTTTCGCTTCCTTCCTCGCAAGCAGCACCCCGTCGGGAACTCCAAAGGGTGCCTTTCTGCCACTGTTCATGGGCTCCGCCGTGATGATCCTGTTGGTCCCCTTCGGAGACGCATATAGCTTCCTCCTTGATGTCGGTCAGTACGCATTTGCGATCATATATCTGGCGGTGGTACTGGGACTCTTCGTTATCCGCAAGCGTCTGGCCTGTCCGCAACCGACGTTTCGTGTGTGGACGAGTGTGGCGGTTGTCTTCCTCGCCACGCAGATATTCCTTGTGCTGTCGCCTTTTTTGAACCGCGAGCACACTAGTGACACTAGTCTTTCATTCTGGTTGATGCCAACCGTTGCAATCCTGGCTCTATTCAGTGGCTGGGCGTATTGGTATGGATGGTGGGTGCTTCTCCCTCGGATAAGAGGATTTGTCTGGAAGAGCAAAGAAACAGTTTCATGCGATGGTACTCGCGTGGTGGCGTGGATAAGACAAAGCCATGGGGATTAGACTAGGGACATACCGACTAGAATTGAAGATGCAAAGTTTTCTCTTTTTCCCACTTTGCTGACCTGCAAGCGTCAAGATGATGAAACCCAAACTGTGAGGCTACGAAAGGGAGATAAATCAACCAGACAAGAATTCTAATCCACACGTGGAATTGATTTTTGCCCGGAAATCAGTTAAAATAGAGCTTAGATAGGGCTCTGCAGGTTATCTGATTAGCTACAGTAGTTATATATATATTTAGAAACTAATTAATCTTAAACAAAAAAACTAATTAATAATCTTTAGTAAAATAATCTAAAATTCTGATATTAGAATTAGATAAGATAGTCTAACTCTAGATTCACTCTAAAACTATATTAATTCAGATTTAAATAAATAATAATAGTTTAAAATTAGATATTTTTTAGTAGAATATCTACCAGCTATAGCTGGTATCAGAACTAATCAACTATCTAAATTATATAAAATTATTTAAAAAAATCTAAATATCTACTAGATAACTAATTTAGATTAAAAACAGAACTATATAATCTAATCTAATTTTAGAAATTTAAATAGAAAATTAATTTTTTATTTAGTTAGAGAGACTATTAGTAATGATTTATAAAGAGTATTAATATAAAATCTAGCTAAAGAAGATTATCTACTATTTAAAAAATCTTATTTATTAGATTTTCTATACTTAGACTGTAGAAATCCAAAATTATATTATATAAAAAAACTAGATTATAATTAATTTTAAAATAGTTAGAATCTTATTTTAGTTAGATGTTATAGATAACCTCTGTAACTATAGCAGATTGTTAATAATCTACCTACATATTCTCTATATAATGGTTATAATATTAATAACTTAGATCTCTTTTAATATTTAACTCCTAGGATCTTACTAGATCTTTAAAATAGTAAAAATTAGTCTTAAAATAAATAGACTGCTATTATTCTATATCTAACTTATTTTCTTTTTTATAATTCTATTTTTTTGGTTATTTATAGAATATAGTATATTATTATAATTATTATATTTAGATAGTAGTTCAGAGTCTAAAACTTTTTCTACTGCTAATAGTTTATTATTTTTTTTATTAGATTTTTTAGTAGAGGATCTTACTATAATTAAAAATGTTATTAATTAACTATAAGACTATCGATAGTTGTAAGAATAAGTTACTAAATTATAATAAAAAATTTAATATAATAATATTAAATTAATACTAAATCAGCAATAGAAAACTTCTTTTTTTTTAATAAATCTAAAATAAATATTAAGATTAAAAATATTTTATAATTTAAACTTTTCTTTAATATATAAAAACGCTAGGAGTAGTTTTATAATTTAGATTATAATTTTTAAAAAATACTACTTAAATTTTATAATAATTATTATAAAATTCTTAAGATTATAAATTATATAAATATAATTTATCAGCAGAGATAATATTATTATTTTAAAAAATTATTATTAGATTAAAAAAAATATTAGTTATTTATAGTCTGTCTTTTCTAAATAGATATTCTTTTTATCTAAAATACTGCTATTTTGAAATCTAATATAATAAATTAGTTAGAAAAAGTTTAATAATAAAATAATTAAGATCTTTATAAGTTCTATATCTATTTTAATATTTTAAAATAATATTTTTTTAGAGTTACTAATAAAAAATAAAATTATATTTTTTTTATAAAACTATTTTTTAATTTCAGCTGTTGTATTAAAAAATATAAATACTAACTGCTAAAAAATTAAAATAAGATAATATTTTTTACTATTTATTATTAGAATCTATATATACAGTAGTAAAAATATAAATAAAAATCTAAT